>CAUYRH010166275.1:0-50865 GCA_963574655.1 Perodicticus potto | reverse complement strand
TAGAAACCCACCCCCGCCCCCCCCCCCACCACCACGGCAGCACCCACTCTTTCCCCACCCGACGCTCCTCGGTCCTGTAGTCCCAGCGACGTGGGAGGCGGAGGCAAGATACTCGCTTGAGCCCTGTAGTTGCAGGTTGCTGTGAGCTGTGATGCCACGGCACTCTCTCCAGGGTGACAGCTTGAGACTCTGTCACAAAAAAAAAAAAAAAAAAGAGGACAAAAGTCTATATCTATGTCCCTCCATTAGGTTTCCCCAAAATGGAAGCTTCCTGGGGTGCAGCGGCCTTCTTCTGCTGACTGCTGCTGCTCAGTACAACTTCTGCAGGACCTTACGAGCCTGCTGCAGGGCCAGCAGGCAGATGAGCTGAGTAAATGGGTTTAGCAAAGCCTCCCTCCTGGCGAGGGCAGCCCGTCTAAACCTCTGCCCTGGGACTGTGGGCCCTGCCTAAGGCTGGTGGAAGAGGCAGCTAGGTATTTAAGACCTGAAACCTGACTGCAGGTGGCTTCCAGGGACTTGAGACTTCCAGAAAGTTCCTCAGTTGACTTTCTGGAGTGGCTGGGGTCCTGGCCAGGCTCTCGCTTCGCTTCTCTTCACCCTCCATGGCCAGAATGAGCTGTTGAAGGACCCGCAGAGCTCATGCTGGGTGTGGACTGAGCTGAGAGGGGAACAGTTCTGTGACCCTGGTCACTGAGACTAAGGCCTCCTCTTTGACTTGGGCTGAGGACAGGGCTCTCTTGTCATTTTCCCAGGGCCAGCCACCAAGCCCTCCCCGCTGCACTGCCTAGAGAGCTCCCTGAGAGGTATCTTGCCCACAAGGCCCTTGCACTTTGCCTGCTTGGTCGGCCCCGACCCCAGCCCCAGCCCTGGCTCCAGCTCAAGCTTCAGCAGCTCTGAAGGAGAAGACCTGAGGCCTGAGCCCACGCTCTGGCAGCCACACCTCCAAGGTAAGCCTATGGGCAGGCAGGGAGGATGGTGGTCTACAGCCCAGGGCACAGACACCACTCTGATGCCAGCTTTGTGACGCCAGAGAGGGACTGCCTTCCCAGCTCCAAGTGTCCTGTCCCTCAGTCCTCGTGCCCTGGTGGATCTTCCACTAGCAGCAGCAGCAGGAGCCCTGGTGAAGACTCCAGAAGAACAGAGTCCGGGGGGTGCAGCGTTCTCAGTACAGGTAAGTCAGGGCCTCCTGAGAGGGCGACCGTGTATCCCCCAGAGGGCCCAAGAGTCTAGACTGGATCCTCTGAATCCCACTGTCACTTTCCCTGGCCCTTGCCAGAAAATCCTCTCCATTTGTCATGCTTCAGTCCCCAGTAAGGTGAGTTGTGTTGGTGAGGGAGGGAGTGCCTGGGCTCTCACACAGGCCTGAGGTGATCCAGCCAACTGTGTGCACACACACACAGTCTGTATGCTTGCTGGTATGTACACGTGGATACAGGCAGATAGTGTGTATACAATAATAGTGTGTAATTTTAAAACTTGACAGTTAATAAAAAGAAGTCTTAAAAGTGAGATTTCCCCACTGGGAAGGACTTATTGGAGATTGTCCTGTCAGGAAAGCTAGAAACACTGCCTGCTGCCCTAGGCGTCCCCTCTTCTTTGTCAAGCTGTGAGCCAGTATATTCTCCCAGCAGGGAGAAAAGGAGAGGAGATGGGAAGGAGAGAAGAGGAACCCCATTAGCAGTGCAGTGGAGAGGGGAGGCAGGGCAGGGAGTACTCCCTTCCCACTGCTGCCACTGGCTCCACGCACTCTTGGCCTTGCCTCAAGCAGGCCCTGGGCTGTACCCCGTTGCATACTGCTCAGTGGGCCTAGTGGAAAACAGCAGGAATGGGTCAGGCCTGGACCAAAGGACTCTCGGGGTGGGCTTTGCAGGTGGGAGCCCCCTCCAACTCCTCTCCCCAGCTGTTGCCTCCTCCTGGAGCCTGAGGTGCAATGCTGGAGACTCTGGAGGGGTCCAGTGCACCCACCTCTGCGGATAGGGCACCATGCACACACGCCTTTGACCAGGGTTAGTCTTTCTGACAGGCCATGTGCATTTGTTCTGCGTCTCATTTAATCTTTGTTTATGAGGTGAAAGTTTAAGCTGGACACAATGGCTCATGCCTGTATTCCTAGCACTCTGAGAGGCCAAGGCAGGCAGATTACTTGAGCTCAGGACTTTGAGACCAGCCTGAACAAGAGTGAGACCCTATCTCTACTAAAAATAGAAAAACTAGCCAGGCATTGTGCAGGCAGGCACCAGCTACTCGTGAGGCTGAGGCAGGAGAATCACTTGAGCCCAGAAGTTCGAAGTTGCTGTGAGCTGTGATGACCCCATTGCACTCTAGTCTGGGTGACAGAGTGACACTCTGTCTCAAAAAAAAAAAAAAAGTTGAAAGTTTGATACTGTTTTAGGCTCCATCAGATTATCCTATCACCACTTGATAGGTGCTGCAGCCCACTTGATAGGTGCTCTGTGCTCTGTCTGTAGGGACGGCTGGAGAGCTCTGCCCTGCCCCTCAGCTAGAGAGGAGGCCTGTGGCCAGGGTTGGTGACGCATCCAAGGGCCTAGAGCCTGGACGTGGAAGACCCAGAGTTGCAGGTAAACTGGTGGCTCCCATGACCCCTCTGTAGCCCGGGATCTGGGGTCCCAGCTTGGGAAACAATCTTCCAAGTTTATTGTTTTGGTCATGAGAAGGAAAAGTCTCATCTTTAAGTCATTTCAGGTTGTATCTTTCATGTAATGTTTTATTACAGAAATAGTTGGGTTTTCATGAATGTACACAAACACAGCTTTTAGAGGCAGAAATTGAGAAATATTCCAGAATCAATTTGGTTTTAAGGACTTTAGAGAGCAAATGAGGAAACTGAACCTCAGTACTGTCAAGTGACCTGGCCAAGGCCCTCAGAGAGGTTGAGCTCCATGTCCTACCTCCAAGTCTGAGACCTGCAGGGTAGACACACAGGTGGGTATGGCACCCAGTGGCCTGGGTCCCTTGGGGCGGCCTCACACCAGGGTCCTGACTACCTCTGGTCCCCTTGCTGGCTTGGGGCTTTGTTAAGAGCTCTGAGCTGACCCAAGGGGAGAGAGCCCAGACGGGGTCCCTGGCCCTCAGCTTGGATCCTTGCTTAAAGCCCTTGACCAGACAGTGCTCGGGTCCTTTGGCCACTCCAGTCTTCACTCTCTCCTCCAGGTGAAGCTCTGGAGGTGATGAAAAGAGAAGGGCAGGGCCATGGCTGGGCGTTCAGAGAGATGAGGGAGGGCTGATCTCAGTGCCCGCTCAGGGCTACACAGGTTAGGAATAGCACATGTGGAGCCAAGGCTTTCTCATGAGGTTTGCCTGGGCTGGGAGTAGTTCTGAGGAAATTTGGGATTGAGAATTAGATGATGCCTTTTAGAGTAATTTAATGTACAATCCTATGAAACTGTGACTTCTAAATAGAGTATAGGCAGGAGGAAGTGAGAACCCTTGTGGTTTGCCTGTACCCAAGAGAGCCCAATGCTGAAGTGGCCCCAGGGTCGCCCTGTAAGATATACCGGGGAGGCCCTTGGAGGTACCCCTATCCTCCACTCCTGTCTGCTACTGCTGCCATGGCCTTGGTTTCATATTGTCTGGGATGGGGTTCTAGACCCTTCTGCCTGACTCCTATGGCAGGGTTTGATGCTCTGGGTTGCCATTAGGTCCCAATGACTGCCCAAAGAACCCTCTGATTATTTCCTGAGAAGATGAGAGGACCACAGGCATAGGAACGCTTGGTTATTGTGGAAATCCAGCCTGTGGTTGACCCTGCCCATCAGTTTGGGAAATAGTCAGGAGACAGAGGCAATTTTGATGTAATAATGACCATTGCCATCAGTATTCTCAAGCTTGAGTTACCTTCCTTACCTTCTAGAAGCCAAACTTTGGAGAGGCCAGGATGCTGAACACCGTAGTTCAAGGAATCTGTGGGGAGGAGAGAAAGGTTCTTACAATCAAAGAGCTCTTACCCATCCCTGCTCTGGTTTCAGCCAGGACCCATGGTGGGCTGCCCCCCAAGGGCCTGCTGGAGCTGCCCAGTGAGTCTCCACCGTTGGAGCTGCTCCCTCCGGCCACCGCGTGTCCTGCTTTGCCATCTGCCTCCCCACGGCTGCCGTGCCCCTGCGGGAGGCCACTGCAACAAGAGCTGCACAGCCTGGGTGCTGCCCTTACAGAGAAGCTGGACCGGCTTGCTGCGGCCCTGGCAGGTTTAGCTCAGGAAGTAGCCACCATGAGGACCCAGGTGAACCGTCTGGGGAAGCGTCCACAAGGCCCTGGGCTAAAGAGCCGGGCTTCTTGGCCGTGGACCCTGCCCCAGGGGCCTCGCTGGGCTAACAGCCCTGGTCACAGACACCTGCCCTACTGGAGACAGAAGGGCCCTGCCAGGCCTAAACCAAAGATCTTGCGGGGGCAGGTGGAAGGCGGCAGGGCTGGCAGCTCCCGGGGGCTCTCCAGAGGAAGAGTCCACCTGGTGCCTCAAATACCTCCAGACACCACCCCAGCAGAACCTTCTGGACCCAACCGCAGCCCTTCCCGTCTCTCAGCACCCAGCTGCCACACTGTGCCGACTGGATACCCTCCACTTGGACATGCCATGGGCTGCCAGAGCCCCCTCCCCCCTTTAGTGCCTGCTGCTTTATCCACCCTGACGGGCTTTCCTGCAGCCGGCATAGGTGTTGAGCCACCAGCTGCAGCAGTGGCACCAGCCGGGATGCTGAACCAGCCCAAGGAGCCAAACAGCCTGTTGGGAGGAGTCCAGAGAACCCCCCCAGGGGGACCTCTGGGGTGGTGAACACAGGGACCCGCAGTGGGGGGCTCATTAACTGCAGTCCTCATCTGCTCAGCCTTGGTGTAGGAGCGGCCCGGGCCCCATCGCCTCACCCCAGGCAACCCTCTCCTTGGGGTGCTGGCTCCCTCTCCACCTGCTTACTGGACCTTTCTGCTGCTCCGTCCTTTGCTCTGCACCAGGCCCCCAGGTCTGTTTGCTCCTCAGCCACACTCTGGGTCTGGCTCAGGTTCCATCAAACCTTGCTCCCCTCCCATCTTGCACTAGAGGTGCCTGAGCCCACAGGTGCATCGTCTGTGCACCTGTGTGAGTTCTACACGTGTTCTGGGCGCTCCATGTGGTGTCATAGTGGTCTTGGGAGCTCTCCCCAACAACCTGCTGTTCCTGATCGAGGCAATTCCAGAAGCTGGGCCCCTGCTCTGGAGTAAATGCTGGCAGGTTTCATTTGGGGAGCACTCTTCTTCTGGTCTAAGCTAGATTTGCCCATGTGGATTCTAGAATTAAAGAAGTGAGTTGCTAAGGAAAGGCCCTTGGGTCCTTTTGAGAGGTGTGTGGTGGGGGCCCACTTGGGTGTGGCCAGACAGGTCATGCTACCAGCAACATGGCCAGGTGCGACCTCCCCACCCAGACATCTTCTGGAAAATCCAACAATGTGCCTGTAAGATTAGGGGGAGAGGCTGGGCTCGGTGGCTCATGCCTATAATCCTGTGGTCTGGGAGGCCAGCGTGGATGGATTGCTTGAGCTCATGAGTTCAAGACCAGCCTGAGCAAAAGCGAGACCCCATCTCTAAAAAAATAGCTGGGTTTTGTGTTGAGTTCCAAAAGTCCCAGCTACTCAGAAGGCTGAAGCAAGATAATCACTTGAGTCCAAGAGTTTGACGTTGCTGTGAGCTACGACGCCACGGCATTCTACCCAAGGTGACAAAGTAAGACTCTGTCTCAAAAAAAAAAACAGATTGAGGGGAGACACTGGGTAATGGGATTCCCAAATGCCCCCTCGGGGGAGAGTTGCATGCGCTGCATCAGCCTCCTAGGGCTGCCACTGTCTAGCAGCTAAAACCACAGGCATTTGTCATCTTTCAGTTCTGGAAGCCAAAGTCCAACATCCAGGTACCGTCAGGGTTAGTTCCTTCCGCTGGCCTTGAGGGAGGCTCTGACCCTGGCCAGTCTCCCTGGCTGAGGATGACTGTCTCCGTTCACACGGCATCTTCTTCACACCTGTCTCTAAATTTTCCCCTTGTATCAGGATTCCAGTCATGTTGGATTATGGCTCACCCTGATGAGTTCCCTGGAACTTGATTCCTTCTCTAAAAATCCCCTCTTCAAGTAAGGTCTCATTCTGTGAACCCTGGGGTTAGGACTTGACCAGATAACTTTGGGGAGGGCATGGTGCTGCCTACAACACACATAAAGGGCTGGGCCAGTCTTCCTTGGTTTGTCTTGTGAGAAGACATGCCCAGGTGTCAGCGGGCCCACATCTGTCCTGGTATCTGGACCGTGTCTGCCCCTCGACTGATAACTTAGCCATGTGCTGGAACCCATATGCCTGTCATCTCACCTCAAGTCATTCCTCAGAGCTGGAGTGGGCCCCTTACTTAATCTGAGAAGTGCCCACCTTCCCTGACAAGTGCTGTAGCCCAGTGTGTCCCTAAAATCTGGGACACTGGAGCCACTCACAGGGCCTGAGTACCCCTCAGCTGAGCAAGGGACAGGCGGCCTTGCCTCGGGCTTGGAGCTGAAGGCCTCTTTGCTGCTCCTGTGGAAGAAACAGGCTGTTTACACAGCGGAATGGGGAGCAGCCAGGGACAGACTGTCACAAAGGGGCATTAAGATGATTTCAGTACTAGAATAAGGCTCAAGATGACTAGAAACTAATATTCCTAATATCGTACAAGTAGGATATTGTTTAAAATAAGCAGGCTGTTAAATCGTAGCCATGCTTGATAATGAAGAACAGGAAAATGCTAGGCTCTCCCCCACTGAAGAAGTCAGGAAGATGAGTCCAGAGGGGAGCAGTGCTGGGCACATTTTGGAGCCTGTGGAAAGGGGTCGTGGATCACAGACTTCCAGAGGAGGTTATAGAGAGAACGCCACAACACCCATTGTCCCATGGGAGGATTCTGCCCACCTCTGCCTGGCCCTCCCTGCTCCCCTCCTGCCTGACTCTACCCCCATTCTCTCTCTTGTTTCTAAGTCCCTCAACAGGAAGCAGGCCACCTTGCTGTGGCCTATCAAGGTGGTTTAGCTTCACTGGCTTTACAAAGAGCATCACACAAGCCCTGTACAGCAGGTGCCAGTGGACAGATGAGCTCCTCAGCCCTGAATAACTTGCTCACAGTTCCTTTGACCCAGGCTCCTCTCCTGGGCACAACTACTCCCAGCCTTTCCCCACTGTGACAGACGAGGATGTTCAGGACTAAGCCTGATCCACTGACTTCGCAGTAAGTTCAAAGGAATGTGGAATATAACAAAATGAATGGTGAGAAGTGCCATGGCTCACAGCTGCATTCCTCGTGCAGGTCTCTAGGTTTTCAGGTCCTGTTTACTGCACTGGTTTACCAAAATGCCTTCTAGAATCAGTGATCTGGTGAGAAATCTATATGCAACTTAAGTCTTTGCTACTGTGTCCACCTCTAGCTTCTGTGCAGGGTGTTTTGATGGGGAAATTTGGTCACTTCGATGGGAGAAACTGAAGGCCCTTTTTTGACCTCAATGGAGTCCCAGAGGTTGAAGTAGGTGCAGAGAAGGCTCCAGGGATGCCCACTACAGCCCTGGGAAGTGGCCAGCAGGATGCTCCTGGCTAATGCAGGTGTGGCCTTCTTGGTCTCACAGCACAGTCCCCTGCCCTTTTATCTCCAGGCCAGCCCAGTGGTCTAAGGAAGGAAGACTGGGATGGGAAGTGAGTGCTCCCTCCAGAAGGATTAGAGGCCAAGACTGCTCTTGGCCTTCTGGTGTCTTTGTATTTGAGATGTGGCTTCTATAAACAAACTATAATTAGATTTTATTTTGTAAACCATCATGACAAATTTTGTTCTTTATTTGGAGTCTTTTATCCATTTACATGTAACATAATTCCTGATATATTTAGGCTTAAACACATTATTATGTGCTTTATGTTTGTCCACCTATTCAAAGAGGTTTTTACTTATTTTCTGCCTTATTTTGTATTGACAATGTTGGGGAGGGAGCTTAAATCATTGTTTTTCCCTCTACTCGAAGCAAAATTTAAAGAACTAGAAGAACAATCCAAATTCACAATCAACTTTGAGACACTTGAACATATCTTTGTAAGAAATTGGTAGAACAAATCAAGAAGGATATAAAAGATTTGAAAAAACCAGTTAACAAAGTTGGCCTGATTGATAAACACTGCATCACAGACTACTGAGTATATGTCCTTTTCAACCATGCACAGAACATTTACGTTTACCATATGCTAAGCCCCAGAGCAAGTTTAAATAAATTTAAAATGTTGAAATTATGTGGAGTATATTCTCTGGCCATAGTTTACCTTTTAAGTTAGAATTATATTAAAAATAACCAGAGATTTATTTATTATTATTATTATTATTTTAGACAGAGTCTCACTTTGTTGCTCTCGGTAGAGTGCTGTGGCATCACAGCTCACAGCAACCTCCAGCTCTTGGGCTTAGGTGATTCTCTTGCCTTAGCCTCCTGAGTAGTTGGGACTACAGGCACCCACCACAACGCCTGGCTATTTTTTTTTGTTGCAGTTTGGCCAGGTCTGGGTTCAAACCCACCACCCTTAGTATATGGAGCCGGTGCCCTACTCACTAAGCCACAGGCGCCACCCAACCAGAGATTCTTAAGTATTCAAACATGAGAATTATGATACTAAAATAACCCATTTGTCAGTGAAGAAATTATAATGAAAATTAAAAATACTTAGAACTATAAGGAAGTACCACATATCAAAACTTGTAGGATAAAACTAAATCAGTACTTAGAAATGTATAGGCATAAATGAGTATGTGAAAAAAGAAAAACTAAGAATTCACAGGGAGGTACAAATAGAAAAGCAAAGAAAATCCAAAGAGAAGGAAAAGAGACATATAAAGATAAGGGCAGACATTACTGAAATAGCATACATATAAAAGATATAATTAAAAAAAAACCAAACTGGCTTAGTGCCACATACACCAAGGCAGGCAGGTTCAAACCTGGCCTAGGCCTCCTAAACAACAATGACAACTGCAACGAAAAAATAGCCAGGCATTGTGGCAGGCACCTATAGTCCCAGCTAGTTGGGAGGCTGAGGCAAGAGAATTGCTTAAGCCCAAGAGTTAGAGGTTGCTGTGAGCTATGACGCCATGGCACTCTATTGAGGGCGACATAGTGAGACTGTCTCAAAAAAAAAAAATTGTTTCTTTATCAAAACTGATAAAATTGATTAGCCTGTGGTGAAATTCTTCAGTGAGAAAAGAAAGTACAAGTAACTAGTCTCAGGAGTGAAAAAAGTGACATTACTACAGATGCTACAGGCTATAGGAAAATAAAGTGACATTATAAGCAACTTTCTGCCAAAAATTTGAAAATTCAGTGTAAATATAGAACTTTCACAAAAACACAGTCTCAAGAATAAATATAAAACCTAAAATCATTGCAATTGCATCACTATTTTTAAAAATGGCATCAATGATCAGATATCTTCCCACAAAAGAAACCATAGGCCCAGAAGACTGCACTGGTAAGTTCTACCCTGCATTATAAGAAGAAATTATTTCAACAATACACAAACTATTACAGAGAACAGAATAATTTGTAACTCTCTTTGATTCATTTTGTGCAAGTAAAAAATCTTGGTATACCAAGTTTTGGTTTAATCTAGAAACCAAAATTTGAGGACAGTACAAGAGAAGAAAATCACAGGTTAATCTCCAAAAATGTACATAGAAAAATCCTCAACTAAATATTAGCAAACAATCCAGCAATATATAAAAAGATTAAAATATCATGACCAAGTTGGGTTTATCTTTGAGAATCAAGAATAGTTTTAACATTAGAAAATCACTAGTGGTAACCCACCACAGTAATAGATTAAAAGAGAAAACTCATGATCTCAATAGCTACAGAAAGATCATTAGATAAGATGCAACATCTATACATTTTAAGCAAACTAGGTTGAAAAAGGAAATATTTTTATTTGATAAAGATTACCCCCCTGAAAAAGCTTATGGCAAATGTAGTATTTAATGGTATATTGAAGTGTTTACTCAGATAGAATGGATGTGCTAGCCAGGTAAGGCAAGGAAAAAAAGATAAGAAACGAGGATCCTACAAGAAGGAGTGAAAGAGAAATTCTCAGGCGATACAAATATACAGAGAAAATTGAAAGAAATTTATAGATAAACTGCAAAACAAGCATTTATGAGGTAACTGATTAAAAATTAATATGCTAAAATGAAGTCATATTTTTGTGTAGCAACAACCAGCAGTTAGAAAATCAAAATTAATTAAAAATTTTCATTGGTAGTAACAAAAATCTCAAGAATCTAGGAGTAAATCCACAAAAGTTTTGTGTGGAAATTTTATACTTTCCTTCATTCCTTAATCCTCATAGCTGCTTAGGTTTTTTCATCTTATGAATGAGGGGGCTGAAGCACAGAGAAGTTCAAGGTCACACTGCTGGCAGGTGATGGGGGCGTCCTCTGAGCTGGAGTTGTGTGGCTTCAGAGCAAAGGCAGGCTCTAAAATATTCAGAGCAGGAGTCGCACTGAAAGCTGGACCTTCACACTAGAGCTGGTGTGGTGTGAGGCAATGCAAGGGGAAGAAAAGAACAGATTATTTTAAAAATCACTAACATGCAACATCCATTCACATGCTACTTTGTGAATGGGTGAGCCCCCAGTTGTGAGCTCTGTGAATGAGGGCAGTTTTACAGTGTGTCTCTGGCACCAACACTGGGTCAGCCACACAGTAGGGGCTCAATAAACTGTATGAAAGCTGAATAATGTTTTTATTTGCATGTAAGACACAGGGAGGGGAGATGTTGGAATAAGTCCATCGAGATTCTCCTAGTGTTTATCGAACCTTTGGGTTCTAATTGAAACTGTAAGCTGGTAGCATTGACACCTCTGGCTCAGCTGTGCCTTGGTTTCCTCTGTTGAGAGGCTGGTCACAGCATCATTACAGAGATAGAGCATCACCCTACACCATCTCTGTCAACCCTGAATGGTCTCAGAACCTTCTCCTCCCCTCCATTTTTTTGGCATGGTGCTAATCTGGACTTGGATCTTTAAGATGATGAAGGACAAATTCCTAAACCAGTGTTTTTCAACTTTTTTTATCTCATGGCACACTTAACTTATGTTGATCAAAAAAAGATAGGAAAAAAGAATATACTTGCTTTGAACTGCTTTTGGAAATAATTTAATGATCTTTAAAAATTTTCATGGCACATGTAATATCTTCTTCTATGGTACACCAGTGTGACGTGGTGCACCAATCGAAAATCATTGCCCCAGAGCAACAGTTTTCTTCCCGTTGGATAAGATCTCTTGGGAAAGGCTTAGAATATATGTAACGAAGTGAGTACAACTTGGGAAAGGGCTAAACAATCAGATTCAGGACCCACTTACACAGATTCTGCTTCAATTGCTCTGGAGTAGGGCCTGTATCAGTATCTACCCTCTGTCTATCACTGTGTGTGTGTGGGCCCGGACGCATGAACTCTTTATTGAGATATAATAAATGTGGTGTACATTCCATTGGTACATTTTTAAGTTTCCAGCAGATTCTAATATGCACTCAGTAGTGAGAACCATTCCTGCTGGCAAAACTATAGAGCGATTAAAGTTTATCACTGGGGCTTTTCCCCCTGTTGCCTTTCATCCTTGCTCCCTGCTTACCACAAGGAACTTCTGCACCTGCCCCCCAGAGGCAACATGTCATACTTATTCCGTGTTGATTTCACCCCAGAGGATTTCAGAGTGCCAGGAGCCCAAGAGCAATGTCCATAGCCCCAGATGGGATGGGGAGAGGGACTACAGGTGTCCAAAGATGGTTGGGTGGTGATCCCAGGGCAAGGAGTCATATGGTGCTGAAGTTCCAGGTTTCAGGGTCCCAGGTGAGAATTGTCCTCACCTTTTCTTCCCTTCCCCACCAGTAATCAAATTTATCTGGCTCTGAGCCCTAGCCCCTTAGGAAGTTCTCAACTAGGGAGCTAATTAAATCAATCCATTCTATTGTACCCTCCCAGGGAATATTTGCATTTTACCAGAAACTCAGTTGACTTCTGGGCTGGTGTGAGAGACCAGGAGGCTATTCTTAGTCTGGAACACCTTTCCTTGTCCATCAGCCTTAAGATGGAATGGCAGGAACCATGTTTCTGGACTTCCTACCTGAGAGAAGAGAAGAAAGAGACCCCAGTCCGACACCTCGGTGCCATCTGTGAGGATCAGACATAGTTACTGATCAAAGCTACAACTTGTGTCTAAAGGGGCTGAAAAGGAAGCTGAGAAGCCCTAAAGTCCACCCTTCCTATTCCTAAACATAACTTTAAAACTTCTCCAAGGATCCCAGTCTTGTCTATGAAGCAAACTTCTGTATGTTACAGATATGGGAGAAACATGTGCCTTGCTGTTACTGGACCTCTCCTCCTAAGGCACAGCCTGGCCCTGTGGCACCTGCTGGGAGGTAGGGGCAGGGCAGCATTCTTCAGACACCTCCCACCCACTGCAGAATCAAGTCTCTGCCTGACCCCTACTCAAAGCCTTCAGTGAACTGTTTTCGCCTTAGTCAAACAATCTCTTCATTCTGTGTTCTCTCTAGAACATGTATTTTGGCCAGCCTGACCATGCCCTATTCCTGATGTGTACCCCCAATCTTCCTTGCTGTTCCTCACCCCAGCCAGAAATACCTCCCTCAAATACCCAATCTTATTTGACAAAGCCCAATGCAGTTCTGCCTCCACCTTGATTTCTGTAGTCAGACGTGATAACAGTAACAGCAGTGACAGCTGACATTTAGTGAACAATTACTATGCCCAGGAACAGGACTGAGGACTTTTTAAGGCATTGAATCTGCACAGAGATCTCGTAAAGTTTGGCACCCCTGCTTTACAATTTCAAACACTGAGCATCAGAGCAGCCCAGGAGCTTGTCCCAAATCACAGACCCGAGAATAGCAAGCACAAGCTCGGGCCCCATCCAACCCAGGTCCAGGTGATTTCCTGCTGCTCTCTACTGTCCCCTTCTGTTAGTTTAGCCCAAATGTTCGCATGTCGCTATATTGTTTCACACTTCGTAATTCTGATTCCTGGACAAGACTCCATGCATCTGGGGCACCATACTTTATTCAGACATCTTTTGGTTGTGTGACATTTTGCTTTCCATAGACATTTTTGTGTCCATGGCTTTTTTTCGGTTTTAAAATTCTCAGAAATAGGGTTACTGAGTGTGTACATTTTACAGATCTGGATAGAGAAAATCAAATTACTTGCCAAAGAATATTACCATTAGCAGTATATAGCTGTATTCATTTCACAAATCACATCATATAAGGAAAAAAATTTTTTCTTTTTTTAAGAGACAGAGTCTCACTTTGTTGCCCTTGGTAGAGTGCTGTGGCATCACAGCTCACGGCAATCTCCAGCTCTTGGGCTTAGGCAATTCTCTTGCCTCAGCCTCCCGAGTAGCTGGGACTACAGGGGCCCGCTACAATGCCCGGCTATTTTTTTGTTGCAGTTTGGCCGGGGTCAGGTTTGAACCCGCCACCCGCGGTATATGGGGCTGGCACCCTACTCACTAGCCACAGGCGCCACCTACGAAATTTGCTTTTTAATTTAACTTCAAATATATAGAAAATGTGAAAAAATAACACAATGAGCATCCATCTATATAATACTTTATTGATAATTCACTAGTTGTTAGTATCTGACCATAATCTCCTTCCCCTGTCCCACACCCCATCATATGAGGACACACACAGCAAGAAGGTGGCCATCTGCAAGCCAGGAATCAAGCCTCACCAGGAATCAAACCAGTTGTCACTCTGTTCTTGGACTCTGTTCTTTCACAGCTTTCTGAACTGTGAAAGAATTAATTTCTATTGTTTAAGCACCCAGTCAATGGTATTTTGTCTTAGCAGACAAAACTAAGACAAAGCTTCAATTTAAATTTTTAAGAAGGCCTTACTTGCTATTCCCAAACACTAGGAGGCAATAGAATGAGTCACAAGGGTGACTGATGTGTCCAAAGGGCTAACCATGTGCAGGGCACTGTGGGAAGCTTTTCACTCATGCTGATTTATTTACAGCTCCCTCTGCAGTCCTATAGGATGGGGCGTTGCTATTAGGACCTTCCTTTTATGGATAAGGTAGAGCCCTCCTGCCCCGGGTTGCAGGAATAACATGTGGTGAAACCTGGATGTAAACTGAGGCAGCAAGTTTCCTCAGAAAGACAGCCTTTCCCAGCCTCATTTTCCGCTTCAGTGAGTATATTGGTATCTAACCCCAAGTTGTCACTATGTTTCCTGAGATGACCCATATGAGGGCTCCTTGCAGGGTCTGACACACGTGGAGTTGCTCCAGGAACATTAGGTATTGTCATCTAGAAGGAACTCCCCTCACCCCTCTTCAGTCCTGCTTCTTTATTCTTCAGCACCATGGTTCTCCCCTTTGGGACTTTCCACCTCTGCTGTGACCTCTGTTTATAGAGCCATCCCAATAGGTAGAAGAGAAGATTCTGGAACACTCATGTAGGAGCCTTTCTCTCTACTCTGCTCATTAACATCAAAGTTGATGCCCATGAGCTAGTATTTAAGACAAAGAAAGAGAACTGATGCTAAAGTTCATGTGCAAAAACCAACCAGCTGATTATGATCCATCCACCTTCTTAGTCTCAAGCTAGCTGTGCGCATCTGCCCTCCACACGCACACACCTTGCGCATGCACACACACACATAAGTGTGCCTTCTTTCCAAGGTTGCCCCTTGTGAGCATTTGAACTTGCTTTGAGGCACACAGGAGAGCTGATGGGGGAGCCTGGGCAGGGATGGGCTTCACTGTGCTTGGTGTGGTGACTCCTCTGGTCCAGCCAGCCCCTGCTCCCTCACTCAGGACCCCTGAAAATATGTAAGCTCCTCACCCTGGGGGACCTCCATTTTAGATTAAGAAATCATAATTTTAGGATGCCAGAATTTATCTCAGTAAAACTAAACCTACCAGGGAGGGCAGACTCTAAGGTGCCCCTGTGAACCCCTCTGCTTGGTTTCCCCTCCTTTGGAAACCCCTTCTCTTGGTGTGAGTGGAGCCTGTGACTTAGCTTCTAAGCCATAGACTGTGGCAAAGGTGATGGGTGTTGCTGCCATCATCACACCATGTTACTTAAGATTCCATCTCACTAGTAGAGATTTTCTTTGCTGGTGTGATGAAGTAAGTGCCATGCAGGGAAGCCCACGTGGCAAAGAACCACAGTGACGTTCAGGGTCTGAGGGCTGCAGCCCTCAGTCCTGCAGCCACAGAGAAGTGAATTCCACCGAGAGTTGAGTTTAGAGCAGAATTTTTCCCAGTCAAGCCTCCAGGTAACACAAAATTTGGCTGACACCCTGTTATGCCTTGCTATGCCTGGACTCCTGCCCACAGGAACTGTCAAATAGTAAGTGAGTGGTGTTTTAAGCCACTAAATTTATGATTATTTGTTATACAGAAATAAATGATACACTTGTGAAGTCAGACAATTAAGTTCAAGGACTCATTCTAGAAAAAGTGCTACCTACCTCATTGCTGAATATCACTAAGGTGGCCAGATGGCCAAGGCAAGTACTTCAAAGGGGACCATAGTGATATTCAGCAATGAGGTATGTAGCACTTTTTCTAGGACAATTTTGAGAACTTAATTGTCTGACCCCATACATATGCCAGCTTCACCTTCTTTTAATATATTTACCCTTATTCTGTTACTATTAAAATAAATACATCATTATAGATAATATGGAAAAAGGGAAAGTATAAAGAAGAAAATAAAATTTGCTTAAAACATCTCACATTGGTGTTCTCTGTGCAGCAGGCTCTGCACAGTGGCTGTATCTAGCATGACCCTCACACTGACTGACAAGGTGACTTGGAGAGAGTAAAGGGATTGTCTGGGGTCACACGACTAGTAAGAGTGGTAGGTACAGGATGCAAATCCATGTCTACCTGATTACATGGCTGGGACTTCTAATCTACCGTGTCAGAAGTTTGCAGCCTTTTTGTGTTTGAGGCACACACTTTCAGATTGAATTTGGCAACAAATTAATATTTGAAGCGATTTTACTCAAGCCTGGATTAAAAAAAAAAAAGACAGACTCAAGATTATATTTTAACAATGTTTCTGAGAATCTATAAAAATATCCAGCTATCACACTTTCCTTTCTGTGTTCTTGTTTAAATAGAATGATTTTTGGCTAAGACCACATTCTCATTTAGACTCTTGAAGCAAACTTCATGCCTTTTCCAGGACATTGGCCTCCCTTTTGCCAGATCAATTACTTCTCCCTGGCAGTGAGGAGTCCTTTACTCAACCTAGTGTTGCCTGACCAATTCTGTTAAATAATGGTGACACAAGCTAACACCTACTGCTATTTATTATATGTGAGCGAGCATATTATGTATGCAAGCTATGATAATGATGTTTAATGAGGCCCTATGCTAGAAATATTTGAGAATAGTCCTCTCCTTCACCTATTTTATGAAATAACATTTAAAGTTGTTTCAATTGTCTTTAGTGAATATTTACACCCAGAATGTGCCAGGCACTATGCTGTATTATTTCATTGTTAAGTATTATTTTCTTTCATCCTAGCACTAACCTAATGAAGTGTTATTTTATATTCATTTTGCAAAGAAGGAAATTGAGGCTTAGATTGGTAATTCAGTTGTTTAACTAGGTAAGGGAAGGGACATTAGACATCTCATCCCTTGCACACCGCCTTACCTATCCATCTGTACTATTGAGCTACAATACGTGTTTGTTTTCTTTAGAGGCTCATGTATTCTCACAATATCTGAGTTGGTGCACTCTGCAACTTTGTGTAAGAATTAATACAAGTATAGAGTCTAGGCGGTAAAAACTGTGATCATTGACCCAATAACTTTTCTTCATGAAGACTTTTTTTGCAGCCTAGGATGCTTGGGTTGGGTTGAGGGCTCTGGAAACTTGGGTAGCTCTTTGTAGAGCTAAGAGGCAGATCTGGGGCCTTTTCAGCCTTCAGCCAAGTCCACTACTAATCTCACTGGCATGAATGAGGAACCCAATGGGAGAAATGTCTCACGGGCCACGCCAGAGAGCTCACACTCTTAACTTCACTCTTTATATATACCCAATTCTCACTTCCACCTGAATTCAACTCTTGACCCGTCTATAAGAAATATTTGACTGTGATTCCTTGGGGTGGAAAAGCTGACATGGAGATGTGAGCAGGTAGGGAGATAGTGAGAAGGACACAGGCCCACAGATCTCCCTGTCTGGGTGCCTGTAGTGAAGGCACTGTGAAGAAACTGTACCCACAGCCTTCCCCTCCCCCAGCATCTAAAAGCAAGGAGCAAAAGTAACCAAAACCCCTTGTCACACCACTTTGTGGTAGTCCCAAGGTAAAGATCTAAGAAAACAAATTCACAGTAAGGGATAATTTGGAGAATGTCCATTACTTACAAGAGCCACCAGACAGGGAGCAGGGCAGATGAGAGACTGCTGGATCCCACCCTCTCCACCTCATTCTGTTGTTTCTATCCTTTCATTCCTGGCAAGGAGGAGAAAGGAATCAGAGCCACTTGGGGCCATTCAGTATGCCTGCCTGCCGTGGGGCAGGCAGGAAAGGTGACGCTATGAGGAGTCAACTGCTGCCCTAGCTGCTGTTCTCCCAGAGGGTGTGGTGGGTACGTTGTGTTTAGGATCTCATGTCCCCCTGCAGCTTGGAATACTGAGCTTCATGGGTAGCAAGGGAGAGCAGGGTCAGCCACTGCACTGATGGGCCTCAGCCTACCCAGGGGGGCAGCTGTCCGACAGGATACTGGTGACACCTTATTGGTCAGATCCAGGACCAGATAGCCCTTTGTTACAGAGGGGCCAGCTTCAAGGCTAGAACCCTGAGGTGTAGGGGTGCCTGGCTTTATGGTTTCCACATATAATGGGATCAGCTGCTAAAGGCAGGGCTGGAGCATGTCACTCAGGTGACCCTGAGAGTGGCTACCTCACCTCCTTTACCCTAGTCCTGGCTTTGGCTGAAGAGGCCAAAGGGCTCTCTATAGACAGGCTGTGGGTTGAGCCAAAGAGAGGATCTTATCAATGGGGTGGTGCCAAGATGCCTCAGCCTGGGGAATCAGGCAGGAGGCCAAAGGCACTCTGGGGCTCCTGACGGGCTGACATCTGGCCCACCCTTGCCACTTGCTGGGTGGCAGTAAGCCCCAGGAGTCTGGGATCTGGGGAGATGGCTTTGTTCGGGATGTAATAGATGGGCAGCTTCTTGGATGCCTCCTTAATGGATGTCTGAAAGTGTCCTTCCTCCTGCTAAGAGAAACCAAGCAGGAAAGCAGTCTCTAGAGTCTTGTCTGGGAGTTCTGGGCCCCTAAGAATCGTAGATTGGACTTTTTCAGGCAAGGAGTGAACTGGATCTATTTCCACTGGCCCTGACCTGCCTCCCTCTCTCCCTCTGCAAACCACCAGCATTTCAGAGACTCCTGGGTTGAAGACATAAACCCAGTGTGGAAGATCTTAGTCCTTGCAATGAGAGAGTGGGGACTTTTCCCGGAGGTAGGATGATAACTCTTTGAAAGCCGGGAACAGGGAGACCCACCTTCCCAAGGAGGCATTTGATTCACTGGGCCTCCCTAGGGCAGCATTGCTTCCCCAGGCCAGACTTCTTCAAGCAGGAGTCTCTGCTCTTGTCCAGGCCTGAAGCAGGCAGAGGGGCTATTGCTTCATCAGAGGGATCACTTTGGGACTCATGAACTCTCCCCTGTGACAGACAAATTTATGAGTGTAGCCACTCGGGGAAGTTGGGCCTTTAATGAAGGCTGCAGTGCCAGAGTCTGCTCACAAGAAAATAAGTGGTTCCAGGCATGAGTATGTCAAGGAGTCCCGGTAGAATGCCCAAGTTCCTGAAAAGTTCTGAAACTTGTTTCTGCTATTTAAACACCTGGGGCAGGCTGGGCATGGTGGCTTATGCCTGTAATCCTACCACTTTGGAAGGCTGAGATGGGTAGATCTCCTGAGCCATGTTCAAGACCAGCTTGAAGCAAGACCTCATCTCTAAAAGTAGCGGGCATGTGGCAGGCACCTGTAGTCCCAGCTACTTGGGAGGCTGAGGCGAGAGAATCACTTGAGCCCAGGAGTTTGAGGTTGCTGTGAGCTGTGACACCACAACACTCTAAGGGCTATGGGGTCACAGCTCACAGCAACCTCAAACTCTACTGAGGGTTGTCTACCACTGAGGGTGACAAAGTGAGGCTCTGTCTCAAAAAACAAATAAATAAATAAATAAACAAACAAATACGTGGGGCAACACCAACTAGCCACTGGCATTGAAGCAGATAGTCCAAAAGAAGACCTTGCTATTGGCAGATATTTCCCAAAAACTCACATCATGGAGAAAAAGGTTGTGGCAGATGGGATTCTCTCAGCCTGATTTGGCAGTGTGCTTAAAGTAGAAGTGTTTCCCGATGCACATAGATGTCTTTCAGTCACGTGTTCCTCTCCATGCCTTGGGCACATTGAATCATATCCACATAGGAACATGGAGTCCTCTTGGACACAGTCCTGACAGGGGGCACCTCACCCTTACAAGGCTCCAACCTGGGAGCTTTTCCTTCTCTTCTATTACTGCTGGGCCTGCCCAGCAGAGCGTGTCTTTCCAAGTCCAGAGGGAAGCCTGTCTCACTGCCAGCAAGCACCCCTGTGTTTGCCTGGAAACGGCTCCAGGTGGCCCAGCAAGTGTTGCATCCCTTGCTATCAGCATTGGCCCCAGGATCTCAGCTCTCGCTTCCCTCTTTGTGGCAATGTTGCTGCTGTGGTTTAGAGGGGGTTCTGGAGAACAAGCTTTGAAGGATGAAGTTGTAGGGCCAACTAATGTTACCTTCCTTTCCTCTAGTGGCCAGGAATGCCCTGCGACTCAGAATATTATTGCCATTGGGGATGGCCACTGCCTGGGTGCTGGGCAAGGTGGGGTGGTTAATACCCTTGAAACTTGCAAGGTCAGACCTACCACCTCCTTAGAGGACTGCACCTAAGCAGAGTCCTACTAAGCTAGGAACTTCTTACACATTGCTTTCACTGTCTCATTTGGAACATTCTGAATAGGAAAGAACAGCCTTCTTCTGAGAATCAGTGACCAATAGGGCTTGTTTTCATCACGAATCAGTGCTTTTATTCTCCATTAACAATCCTGAAAATGCACCCTCTGGACCACAGCTCCTGCTGTTGCCACTGATGGGGAAGGGCTCTGAGCTCCAGCCTCTGGGACCAGCCAGGGTCTGGGAGAGTGACTTGTTCAAAGGGAAGCCAGGCCAGGGACAGGAGATCCCAGGAGGGGAAGGAGTTCTAAGCAGGGTACTGAGGAGGGGTCATGCTTTTAGTGGAGGGTTCTCCAGAGAAGTGAAACCAATAAGATATATAGAAAAAAATATAATGGGATTTATTATGGGAACTTCTCACATGATTATGGAGGCTGAGAAGTCCCGCGACATGTCATCTGTAATCTGGAGACCCAGGAAAGCTGGTGCTAGAATTCACTCAGAGTCTGATGGCCTCACAATAGGGGAGCCAGTGGTGTGACTCCCAATCTGAGGTGAAAGGCCTGACTGAGAACAATGGGATTGGAGGGGCAACACTTATGCAAGTCCTAGGGTTTGAGCCTGATAATCAGGAACTCTGAAGTCTGAGGGCAGAAGAAGATGCTGCCACACTCCAGAAGACAGAAAACTCCCCCTTTCTCCACCTTTTTGTTCTATTTGGGCCCTTAGTCGATTGGAAGATACTCACCCATATTAGTGAGGTCAAATCTTTTTTGGTCTACTGATTCAAATGCTAATCTCTTCCAGAAACACCCTGTAGACACACCAGAAGTAATGTTCTACCATTTATCTAGGCATCCTTTAGGCCAGTCAAATTGACACATAAAACTAACCATCGCAGAAGCTCGACTTACCTAGCCAAGGTAATAAGGAAAATGCATTGGTTCAATAAAGTCATGGGAAGGCTTGCTTCATGAAGCTGGTAGAATTAGGAGACAAAGAGATTTTATTGGGAAGAAGCTCCTGGGAGAGATATGAAAGGAAGGAGGTGGGCCCAGACATAATGCACATCTGAGCTGGGAGTAGGGGGCAGGATCGTGCAGGTGGATCCTCAGATCTTGGTACACCTCAGCCAACCCAACAGGGAGCTCTGAGCACAGATGGCCTGTTCAACAAGTTCCACTGTGGGTAGAAATAGGCCTAGTACTCTGCCATGCTCAGTCATTGGCAGGGGGCATCCTGGAAGGAGCATGGCCTGGGCTCACAAACCAAAGTGGACACTGAAGGTACTTATAGCTGTGGGCTGCCAGTGCACTGTACTCCTCACAGCTGACTAGCATTGAATTTGAAAGGGAATACCAAGGGTGCATCTCCATGGTTGCCACAGAAATGCAGCGGATGAATGTAATTTAGCTTCAAAAAATGCCAAGACTCCATGGCCCTTCTGATACTAAGATCTCCTACTGTCTCACTGAAGCTTTTCTCTGAAGTCAGCCCCATTCTTCCTCATTGAAGACCAACCTCATCACATTATAAGAAATACGACCTATGAAAACTCCCACCCATGTTTTATTCTTTGCGGCTTCGGCTACCCAAAAGAGTCTGACTCACATTCTCTGGCCCAAAGTTCAAAATCCTGGGAAGGACTCTAACTGGCCCAATTGGGTTAGTTCTCACTCCTGGACAAATCAACTGACCCACACAGGCATATGGCAGGACCACATAGAAACACAGCAGCTGTGTCTTGGCCATGCTGTTGGAGCAAGAAGGATGAGGTTCAGTAGAGCACCACTGAATATGTAAACATTAGATATCTATGCCAAGTGGTCTATACACCTTGCCTCTGCTGTCTCACTCCAATTCCCCTTTCAACCACTTGCAATCTAATTGTTGCCTCACCACAATAACTGACATAGCTTCTAAGTGACCACCATGATTTCATAGTTCATCAATCTGATCATCCTCTAGAGCTCTCCATAGAACAGTTGTTAACATAGAATTAGTTCTATTGTCATTATAGTGCCCACTGCAGTAGATATTTGAGTTTGTCTGTCCAGCCTGGAAGCCTGGGAACACCCATTTCTCCTATGAATGGGGACAGGACATGATGCCCATAGAAAAACTGTGTGATTCCAAACCCTGATTATACCTGACCAAACCAAGATAAACCAAATCTTAGCTTAGGCTTAGCTTAGGTTCTTTCTTCCAGGAATTTGGAACTGAGAAAGTCACTTAATCCTTTGAATGACTATGCCAGTAACTGGTCCATGTGGAAGCTATGGAGAGGTTACTTTCCCTGTGCTCTGTGAATGATGAAGCAGGAAGGCTGGTCCACAGAGAAAAAGGAGTGAATGATGCACCTAAATAAGAAGGGGAAAACTGTCCATCTAGTGAGCGGCCCTGAAAGAAAGCAGTAGTTTTGAGTATAACAGCAGAGAAGCTGCTGAAGGGTGGTCATCCAGATGGGGCACTGCCCTCATTAGGGAGCAGTAAAGCCTCAAGATGCCCCACCCCAGGAGCAAATGACTTAGAGGAACTCACCAAATATCCCATGGAAGAAAAGGTCAGTATTCCAGCAGCATCCTGCCACTCAGAGGACACCTGTGTCAGATGATGACAGCACTTGTCAAATGAGATGTTTTCTCCTTCCGTTCCACTCTGTCAACCCCTGGAAAGCCAACAGGTGCCCAAGGAGTAAGAAAGGGGAGTAGAAGAACAAGATGGAGACCACTGCAACCTGAGCCTCTTTTCTCATAAGAGCAGATGTGAGGATCAGCCCCCAGTGGGAATGCAGAGACACTTCAAAGTGGGTGAGACATTGAAGTTGGGAATAGATGAGGCTGGACTTTTTGATAACTGAAAATGAGACTACTCAAACACTCAAGGTATATTAGGATCTACCTAACAATGGTCCAGAAGTGGGTGTGGGAGGTTGCTGATAAAGATGAGTAGTGTGCTCACCACTTTATCATGTGACTTTGCTGCTATTCCCACCAAAACTCTTTTCCCTCCTCTTAACCCTCCAGTGAGCTTTGTGACAATGTGTGAGTTCTGGAGGGCCAGGTGTGGTGGCTCACACCTATAATCTTAGCACTCTGGGAGTCCAGGTGGGTGGATTGCTTGAGCTCATGAGTTTAAGACTAGCCTGTTCACGGGTGAGATCCCCATCTCTACAAATAGCTGTTGTGGTGGGCACCTGTGGTTCAAGCTACCTAAGAGACTAAGGCAAGTGAATTGCTTGAGCCCAGGAATTTGAGGTTGGTGTGAGCTATGGGGCCATGGCACTCTACCCAGGGTGACTGTGAAACTCTGTCTCAAAAGAAGAGAAAAAAAAGAAAACCATTCTCTGAGCCTGACTGGTGGTAACAGGATACCGGCCCCCAGAAGGCTGCTGCCACTCAGAGCTGAAAAGAGGCCATGACCTTGACTAGGAATAGAAGTGAAGGTGAGGAATGAGCAAGCACTGCTTTGTTTCCTTCCTGAAACAAAGAAGAACACAGCAACATGAGACATAAGAGTGTGTACAGGCCATGCTACCATAGCTGCAGAATGAAAAGCAAAGCTTCTCATTAGAGTGCTTGTCACAGGCCTGGGACATAACTCGGGAGCAGACTCTCGGAGTCCAGAGTGTGGGCCCTCTGAGGTGTGGGATCTAGCCTCCAGGCCTAGCCAGGCGGAAGACTTCTACAGGGTAATTGTTAATCCTGATCTAGTCCCAGAAAATACCCCACCCTTCCCAGCCTGCTGGGCAGGAAGACGGATACAGAGTGGGGTGGGGATTCCTCTGGCCACACAGGCTCTTCCTGTGCTAGGGGCAGCCCTGGTGCAGGGTCACAGGGAGAACCAGAAATGGACTGGCAGGGCAAAACTGTGGATTTCCTCTGTCCCTCCCTCCCACTCTTCAGTCTTTGTAGGACCTCTCTCCTCTTCTGGACCTCAGTTCTCTTCTGTAGGTAAAAGCAGAGGTCCTTAACCAGCTTTGGGGCCTATTAAAGCCCATAAAGGGGCTTAAGGAGAGGTGTGCACATGTTCTCTGAAATTATGTGCCAACTGTTATTTCTATTATTACTCTGAGGGGAGCTTTAAACATCTTAGCAAAGTGCTTGGTGGTCCACAAAAGATTAAGAATTACTGATCTAGAAAATTCGAAAGCCCTCCTACACTAACATTCCTGCTTTCCCTTTCTGCCCCCTCTCCCCAGTTGGGGTGCTCTGCTGTCTGCTCAGTCTGTGTAGCTGGCATCTCGTCTGGTGCACGTGTCCATGGGCTTCCAAAGAGGGTCCTCAGTGACACCTGACTGAGGCAGGATCTACACGGGGATGTTAAATTGGAGGCGGAAGGAAAGGATGTGATGTATACCATATGTCTAACCCATATCACGGCATCAAAGAAGTAACTCTAGCTTTAAGCATCACGCTTTTTTTCACAATGCCAAGTGAAAAAAAATGGATTGCTGCATTCGTTAACAGTGTGGGATTTGTATTTTGCTGTCACCACAACAGCCCAAAGCTATAACTCAGAAAAGGTGGGTTTTAGGCACTAAGATTATCTAGCAGGGGAGAGATTTTGAGACAGGGAGGCCTTTTAAAAGCTCTTCCTCCATCTATTCAAATCACAAGTCATGAACACTCACAAAGGCAGGAAAACACGGCTTCTGCCCTTGAACTGCTCCCAGTGGGCCTGTAGAGATGAAGCTCTGAATTCTATAAAAGGGTGACCTTTCTAAACCTCAGTTTCCCCACCTATGATGAGAGGACAGCAAATTCCACACTAAGGGACTTAGGAGGATTAGGCAGGAGCCTGGGCTGCAGGAAGCAATCAGCTAGCCTTAGGTTTGCACAGTCATGCCAACTACCGGAGGCCACATTTGACAAGGCAGTGAGTGGACAGGGCCCATGAGAGCTTGGAGAGAGCAGATCCTGTGGTCTGGGGCTGGGGAAGCCCCTCACCCCACCAACCCTTCCCATGTCAGGAGGCTACCCCCATCTATGCTTGAAGAATAAGCAGGACTTAAAAGAGAGGTAGGTGGACATTCATGATGGGAACACCAAGGGAGGCAAGAGGAGGAGGCAGGAAGAACACTGCATGTTTGGGAGACAAGAACAAGATCCCTCAGTGTAAACAAGGGCTTGTACCCAGGAGGTTTGCAAAGTGAGTTTGAAAAGTTTGTTAAGTTACAACAAACATTCATTGTGAACTGGTGAGGTAGGGGGTGCCATGCTCTGTGCCATGAAAGCTGGTGACCCCCAGGGGAAACAGACATGCCTTTTCCACAATGTGTCATGTCCACTGTTAAGGAGTTTCCAGGCTAGGGGATAACAGGCTGTGAAGAAAACCAGCCTAATAGTTGGAGGATAAATTGGAAAGCAGGAGTTAGGGAGGAGAAGTTGGAAGCCATAGGCCTGCTAGAAGAAGATACGAATGGCCCGGCTTGTCCACAAGCCTGGGCATGAGGGGATGGTGGAGACGGAGGGCCGGTGCAGCATGGGGAGCAGGCGTCTGGAAAGGATGGGCATACTATGGACTGAGGCCCACGGTTCTGGAGAGAAAGGATCCGGAGGCCACAGCCTGCTCTGGAGAGAGTCAGCTTCATCTTATGATGGGGACACCAAAGGAGGCAAGCGGAGGAGGCAGAAAGAACACTGAATGTTTGGGAGACAAGAACAAGATCCCTCAGCTTGAACCTGAAAATACAGCTTCATCTGCTAAGAACATAACCCCTCCCTAGTCAGGGTTCCTGTTGTGGGGGAGCACAAGGGCACAGTCCTGGAGGGTCTCCTGAAAGTCCCTAGTGAACCCTCGAGAGATGAAATCCCAGTGAGAGGAAGGGGTGCTGGGCCAGCAGGAGCCCTCTCTCCCTGGGCTGGAGGGGCGCCCTGGGCCTGGCTTCTGTGAAGCCTGAAATAGAATCCAATTTGCTATGCCCCTAATGATGTTATGTAACGACATTACACAAGCCCGTTATGTAAATCAAAGTCCTGCTACTGACCGGGAACATCCCCTGCCCTGAGGCTGACCTAATCCCAGGCCTGAAGGCTCTGTCCTTTGTTAGGGCCCCAGAGTCTAAACTCTCCTGTGCCCAGGGGCAACTTCACCCCTGGGAAGCTATAGCTCTTCCTTTTCCTATCTCGCATACATGTGGCATGTGCACACATATAAACACAAACACAATTTACAGAAACAGCAAATAAAACAATCACATTTTAAGGAAAAAAGCTTAGTTCTTAGCTGCGCCTACAGTCTCCTAAAAGTCAGCTGTTTACTGTCATGTCAAAGCTATTTTATACCATTACAGAAGTCAGAAAATGTAAATTTAAAAATTGATGGGAACAGTCCAGGAGCAGTGGCTCACGCCTGTAATCCTAGCCCTCTGGGAGGCCAAGGCAGGAGCATCACTTGAGCTCAGGAGTTCAGGACCAGCCTGAGCGAGAGTGAGACCCTGTCTCCACTGAAAATTGAAAAACTAGCTGGGCATTGTGGTAGGCGCCTATAGTCCCAGCTCGGGAAGCTGAGGCCAGAGGATCACTTGAGTTTAGGAATTTGAGGTTGCTGTGAGTTGTGACGCCACCATTGCAATCTAGCCTGGGTGACGGAGTGAGGCCCTGTTTCAAAAAAGAAAAAAAAAAAAAAACCACTTTGTAAAGTAACATGAGAGAAATTTTTGTCACATCTTTTAGCTTTCTGGAATGGCGGGAAGCATCTCCAAAGCTAGCTTTTCAGCACAGCTCAGTGAGGGGCAAGATCCTGACATAGCAGCTGCCCGGAGCCTCCGGCTTGCCCTCTTCCTCCCACACCCTTCACCCTGCACCCTGCACCTCAGCTTCCCTGCCCTGAGCTGCACGGCCTCAGCTGCTCCTAGTGCCAGGAGCTCCCACTTAGGTCTCTGCTCCACCAGCTTTGCCACAGGGTCCTTGTTGTGGGCTGAGCTCTCCCTCATCATACACACACACCTGTGAACTTGGCCTTCTTTGGAAATAGGGTCTTTGCAGAGGTAATCAGGTTATAGGGAGGTCTAGTGAGGACAGAGGCAGAGATTGGAGTGATGTGGTAGGGAGTGGCTGGGGCCAAGCTCTGAACAGGGCCTCCCCTGCACCTTTTCAGAGGGAGCACGCTTAGCAATGCCTTGATTTTAGACTGTTAGCTTCCAGCACTGTGAGAGAATAGATTTTTGTTGTTTTGAGACACGTAGCTCAACTTTGGTAACAAATTCAGGGCCTTTGGTGCAAGACCCACATGGCACAGTTGGTGTATGTGTCTGGGGGAGGCAAGCAGGGGGTGCAAGGTAGGCAGGATGACTTTCAGGCAGTTCTCAGACATAGAGGCTTGGAGTTGGGGCTGGCTGGGCAGTGTCACTGAAGTCCATGAGGCCTAGGCTCTCTTTGCAGGCCCCAATCTGCCTGCTCCCTGAGATTCTGCTGCCTTCATTCCCCTCTTCCTTCCTTGTGCCAATCTAGAGCCACCTGTCTGCCCTGCCTGTGCTCATCCAGACCATCGCCCACTGGGATGCCAGCCATCTCTCCCAGCACCTCAACTCGAGATGACACAAATACACGTTTCCCATGAAAACTAAGCTTCATTATCCCTGACAATTCCTACACATTAAAATTGTGGTTGACATCTGCATCTCAATGTGGACCCCTGGCCCTGTGCTTCAGGGGGACTCCATCATTCACCACCACTTTCAGAAAGGTAACATCTTGCCACAGATGCCCAAGCCCTTTTTGGCTGCTTCATACTTGTTCCCAGGTCTCTGTCCCCCCAGTGCCATGGCTTACTGTCTTGGGTACTGAAGAAGGAGCCTTTTTTCTTCTCCCAGGAGACAGGGGTATGTTAACAGGTGGAGGTGGAGGAGTGAGAGGTAGGGGGTCTGAACAAAGTCACCATTTCCTGGCTGGCTGGGGAAGCCTCGTGCTCAGGAGTTTGCAGTCACCCTCTCAGGGATGCTGCCCTGACTCTCCAGCTGTCCCTCACTGCTTCTTACCCTTTGCCCCATGACTGTCTGCACAAGCTTGAGAGAGATGGGCCCGTGAGTCTGTGAGTGCCCTGAAGACCATCAAGATAAAGGTCCTCCCTGCAAGGGGCAGTAAAGCTGTGTATTTAAAAGCCCAGGCCCTAAGGCAATGCAGGTCAAACCACTATGAGATACCATCTAACACCCATTAGGATTCCCAGGATCTAAAACCAGAAAAATAATAATTGTTGATGAGGATGTGGAGTAACTGGAACCATTGAGCACTGCTGGTGGGATATCAAATGGTGTGGCCACTGTAAAAAACAGTATGGCAGCTCCTCAAAAAATTAAAAATAGAATTACTGTATGATTCAATAATTCTACTTCTGGGTATGTACCAAAAGAACTAAAATCAGGGACTCAGATATATGTGCACCCATATTCATAGCAACACAATTCAAAATAGCCATAAGATGGAAGCAACCAGGTGTCCATTGACACATGAATGGATAAACAAAAAGTAGTACAGGCACACAATGGATTATTCAGCCTTAAAAAGGAAGGGAATTCTGACACCTGTTACAACATGGATGGACCTTGAGGACATTATACTAAGTGAAATACACCAGTCACAAAGACAAATATTATATGATTCTACTTACATGAACTTCCTATAGTAGTCAAATTCATAGAAAGTAGAATAGTGGTTGCCAGAACTAGGGGCTGGAGAGGATCGGGAGTTAGTGTTCAATAAATATAGAGTCTTGGCTTTGCAAGATATATTAGTCAGGGTTTGCCAGAGGAACAGAGCCAATGGGATGTGTGTATACACACATATCCTTAGGAAGAGATTTATGTTAAGGAATTGGCTCATGTGATTATGGAGGCTGACAAATTCAAAATCTACAGAGTGAGTTGGCAGGCTAGAGACCCAGGGGTGAGTCGATGCTGTGGCACAAGTCCCAAGGCTGCCTGTTGGTGGAATTCCCTCTGCTCCAGGGAGGTCAGTCTTTTGTTCTGATCGGTTCTTCAACTGATTGGATGTGGCCCACCGCTTCCAAGAGGGCATCTGCTTTACTCAAAGTCCATCAATTTCATTGTTAATATCATCTAGAAATATTCTCACATAAACATCCAGAATGATGTTGGATTAAATATATGGGCACCATGGCCCAGCCAAGTTAACACGTAAGATTATCCATCACACTAGATGAAAAGAGGTCTGGATTTAGAGGGTGGTGATGGCCGCATAACAAGGTGAGTGAACTTAATGCTGCTTAACTGCACACTGAAAAATGGTTAAGATGATAAATTGTATGTTATATATATTTTACCACAATTAGAAATACCATAGTTCTTTTAAACATAAGCTGCAGAGTCACACCACAGAGTTGCTTTTGTCCCGTGTGGCTGTGTGACTGGGTGCAAGTTACTGAAATGTTCTGAGCTTCCTTCACCAAATCAGAAACACAGGGTCAAGGACAGTACTACCTTCATCATGGGGTGATGGCAGAAATAAATGAAGCAACACTTGTAAAACCCTTAATTGTCATGGCCCTAGCACAAAGTAGGTGTTCAATATATTTCAGTTTATTACTACAGCAGACACTCAGTGAGTGAGTGAGTGAGTGAATGGCCTTGTTCAAAGGTCTTGATTGCTCTGTACCTCAGTTTCCTCCTCTATAAAATGGGATGGTAACTGTTACTGTGAAGATGGGCTGTGTGAACGTGCATGTGTATATCTGTAGAGAGCCCAGGTCGGGGCATGGTGCAGTATTACCTTAATATTGGCTATCATTATAATTAGTGGTAATAATGTCAAACACTTTTCCCACTTCCCTGTCCTTCGGTAGATGACAGGGGCAGAGGGTGTATAGTTCAGTGCTGGGTGCTCTGGGAGACAAACCTGGAGTTCCATGGCATACCTAGATCATCACATGTGCTTGGAGGGACCCAGCGTTGTATTCTGCTCTTTAGGACGAGGTGCTCACAGAGTCTGGAGGAGGAGAAGGCATAGGCTGGAGCAGTGAGGGGTGGTCCCGAGGATGGGAAATTGGGAAAGCACTACAGAAAAAGGAGGGGCACTGCTGGCTCTGTGCGTTGGTGGTAGAGGAGCTGGAGTGGGTGAGGTGAGTTTTCTCTGCACCCACACTGGTGAGTTTTATCCACAGAGGTGAGTTTTCTCTGCACCCACACTGAGGAAGATGACCCTTCTCATCTCTAACTTGGTCTTGCAAAGAGCTGGTCTCCTGCTGCCCCAAGTGATCAATCACACAGTTGAACATGTAATTATACATGTGTTGTTGTCTTGCACTGGTCGCTTGTTCCTCCATCTCCTATTTGTCTGTTCTAGTCCTTGCTCCCCTCGAGACTCACCCAGGACCCTCCTCCCTTCAGAAAGTGGCCCTGACTGCTCCAGCCCACACCCTCCCTTTCTTTGCACTCCTGGAGCACTCAACATCCCAAAGAAAAGGATACTATACCCATGTCGGTTTTTAGGCCTATCATAAGCCTTCAGCTTTCTCTTCTAGCCAAGTCACAGTCTGTGGCTCAGGGACTATGGATTTTACTTCCCCAGAATCTCCCAGAGCACCCCACACTCAGGGTCCATGAGTGACCCACACCTAAACTATAAATGCCTCAAGGTCAAGAGCTTTTGTTTCCTACAATGTTTGCACAAGGCTGGGTAGATATTAAAGCTCGGCTAGTCTTTATGGGCAGGGGATTAAATGCTGGAGTCCTCTTGCCTGCTGGAGTCAGGCAATCCTGGGGAACAGAGGACTTCTTCCGACTCAAAATTCACAGGCATCCCTGGCAGATCCGTCTCACTGGCAGCTCTTGTCCAACTCTGCAGACAGAAGCAGCAGCTGTGGGAGGTAGAGCAGCAATGGGTGGAAGATTCTCATGTCTTACCAATCATGTGATGGGCACATGGCACGAAAGCCGGAATGACTTAGTCCACTCACTTTGCTTTGCTCTGGGTCCACCCTGCCAGAGCCCCTGTTGGTCACTGATTTAGTTCCCCAGACTTGGAAAGGAGGAGCAGTTAAGCACTTGAGTCTCTTCCAACACCAACCAACACACTACCTGTGCAATTTATTTAAAATGCACCACACTGGCCCATTCTCTGACCAAACTGAAAACGCAGTAGCAATTTGGGCATCTGTTAGTTGGTGCTCATGGCCCAAGGAGCCAGCTAAGCCTTGATGTCCAGGAAGCAGGTGAGAAACACGGCCTTCTCTGCTGACTGCTGCCCTGCTCTCTGGGTTCCTACCCTATTCAGCAGGAGGGCAGCACCTCCTCCCAGCAAGACAGAGAGCCAGTGGGTCCCCATCAATCCCCAAAATGGCTATGGGCTGGGTTCCATTTAAGGTCCCACAGGTCTCAGGCATCTTGATCAGCAGGTATTTAAAAGACGAACAGGTTAGCAGTGCAGGGAGGAGGCAGGAAGGGGTAGAGAACCTTCAGCCTTGGAACCACATGTGGTCTTCTGTATTTTTGAGGGTGGCCTTTTGATTGATCCAAATTCTACACTTGATCTCAGCCAAAAGGGGGAGAAGTGATGACTGATCCAAATTCTATAAAATAAATCATTTAATAAAGAGATTTGTGTGAAGTCTGGATTCAATTAAGGGGCCACACTTGGGGATCTGGAAGGCCACATGTGGCCTTGAGGCTGCCAGTGGATGATCACATCCTTTGCTCTTATGTGTCAAGATCATTTGAGTCTATGGCCACCTAAAGTTCTGGACAATGATAGCAATGCAATATCTGTCTGTCACCCTTTTGAAGTGTGGTAGAGGTGGGGTATAAACAACTGAGAACTCTAGAAAAGATTAAGCCCTGAAGACTTAGGTGTTGCTAGGTTGACGCCCAGGGGGGTTAGGCCTCCTTGAGGTTTCTTCCATTCACTCTGACAATCCAGGGAACTTGTTGGATATTATTATTTTAGTGATATGTGGATTTGCCCCATCTCCCTTATAAGCAAGTATATGGGTCTTTGGGAAGGAACAGGGTGTTGTGACCTGTTGAGAGTTACAGGACAGGGAGATCACTATCTCAGCCATCTGATCACAGGAAGACCCTAATATTGTCCCATCGAAATGTGCCAGCACATTATAAGATTAGGAGCAGAGTTTCTGTTGGGGATAATGAAAAAGTTCTGGAAGTAGTGGTGATGGTGACACAATATTGTCAATGTGCTTAATGCCATTGAATTATACACTTAGAAAATAATTAAAATGGTAAATTTCATGTTACATATATTTCACTACAATAAAAGAAATTGTTTAAAGATTGGGAAGCATGGATTTCACGGAGATTAGGAAAGGAGGAGGAGTCACTGACCTGGGGAACAGATGAGAGTAAAAATGACAGAGAACTGGGGAGAAGTGTGTGGGGAGAAGGGGAGTTGGGCTCCTTCTCTCTCCCCCTCCCATGGGCCACCCACAAATCCAATCCTGTCTAGCCCCCTCCCCGCCCCGCAAAGCCATCTCTGTCCTCTCATGTCTTTAGAGTCCACAGAATGCCACTCATCTCTGACATTCTCTCCTCCGTGGACACCAACAGCTCATCTCTGGTCAGACCATAGGTTCCTCACGGACAAGGTGTGTGTCTAGGCAGCTGTGCTGTTCACCAGGACTGGCGAATTCTGGGCACAGACAGGGTATTCTACACGCATTAGCTACACTAAATCTTCTTTCGGAACAAGTTTGGGGGAACATAAATTAAATTTTACCTAATTTATGAAACATTTCTACATTTAGAAAGAGTAAATCTGTGCTTTAATTCTCAGACCATTTTCACATGCTGGGATGTGGTTCTAAAAGTACAAAGTTTGATGCTTTACCAAGATAGCCACACCTGGATGGCAACACTGATCCCAGTGAGCCCACTGCTTTTGAGTGGGAAAGAACCCCCATCTTTCACTGCAGACATGTTGCACTTCTTGAGCAGACATCTTCAGAAGTGGTTACCACCAGGCTGCATGCTAGATGACTTTTGACAGTTTGCAAACAAGTTTAAAAATAAGGACAAAGATATGCCTCGTAGGGAAGCTTCAAGAGAATGTGAAATCCTAAAAATGTCTGGCACATGGAGGCCTCATCAAATATGTTGTAGGATCTAAAAGCTGTTCTTACACAAGAATTCCAGAATGTTTCGAGAAAGAAAAACATTGGTATACCCAACACAAACATTGTTTTTATGTGTTTGATTTTAAATGTCTGTGGTATTACTTTACTTTTCTTGGCTGGAATCACAAGCTGAGTGCCTAAGAGACCCCGTAGGTAACTTGGGAAGCTAAGCCTACAATGGGGCGTAGTGAGGGCTCCCATCTCATAGTCTGAAGAGGCCAACTTCTGCTCACCTCCAGCCACCAGCTACCACATCTTCCAAGTTTTCACAAGAGAAGCTGGACATCCAGATTTTCATCTGGATGAAAATCCAGATGGGGGAATGGCAACCAAATGGCTCCTGTTTTGTAAGCTCACTTGCAACATTAACTTGGAATCACCCCATTCTTGGCCATGAAACTTAAAAGGTCACTTGCATTTACACCCCCCCTGACCTCACAGTGTAAGGGTCTTCCTAGCCAATGTCCATCCCACACCTGCATCTGTCTTCTTCTACCTTCTCCGGGACTTTGTGTCTGTGATTCCCCACTGCGATTTGAATTCTGCCCCAACTACCCCCAGTACTGCTCTCTCGGCCTTGCTTCGGAATCCAAAGGACCTGGAAGTCCTGAGCTTCTGTGACCTCCCTAGCATTCAGCTGCGACTTCCCTCCTAAAGTGCTGTCTGTCCTTTGCTCCTTTGTTGCCTCTTCAGGGTTTTCCTATCCATTCCCTGTACCCCCCACTCTCTTGCCTTCTTCACAGGCTTCTCTCTGTGGCATCCCCAAATGCTAGTGCCCAAGGGCTCTGTCCTAGGCCCTCTCTCTGCTCACTCCACAGTCTCTTCTTTGGGAACATCATCCACTCCTCCGCAGTTCCTGAAACACATGACAGCGGTGCTCACATCTGTCTCCAGCCCAGCCCTCTCCCGAGCTCTCCACCCATACAGCCTGCTTCCTCCTGGTCACGCAGTGGTCACATCAACTCAGCATATCCAAGACTTAGCCGCCTGCACACGGCTGCTCTTTCCGTGTCACCCTGTGGGGAACGTCTCTGTCATCTAGTTAGTACTCAAGCAGAAATCAGGCCAAACACAGCCTTTCCCCCCACTCCCTATCCACCTGCCCCAGCACTAGTCAACAGGTCCTATTAAGTGTCTCCTGAATCCATCACTCTCATCTTCTCTGACACTACCAGGATTCCAGGTCACACCACCTGTCAACTGGATGGCTGACGTGCAGGCCTCCAGTCTAACTGCCTCCAGACAGACATCTTTCCAAAATGCATAAAATGTGAACATTGCCCTGCCCCCCTCCCCTAAAGTCTAAACTCCTTCACAGGTGTGAAAGGCCTTCCTATCTCTCAGGCCTCTCATATCTGTGCTCTAAGTCCCACATGAGGTAGAGGAGGGGTCACATCCAAGACAGCTCACTCCAGGCCAGTGTGCTGGTCATTACCTTCTGTTCCCCTTCCCTGCCAACCAGCCCCTGCTTTCATACCTGCCTGGGCTGGGGAGTGCACTTGCAGATACTTCTGGACTGAACAGCAGTTCCCTCAAGAGAGAACTTGCTGGGCAGTGTGATGTGAAAGCAACATGGGCTATTAATGTGCTACGTCCATCCAGGCGGTGGCAGGTGAGGCTCCATTCCCAATCCCCTTGGGAGAACTGCAGAGGCAGGAGCACAGATCTCAGCAGCCCACGGTGGCAGGCCAATTCCAGGGGAATGGCCAAAGGGCAGCCTGCCCCCAATCAGCCCCAGTCTTTTTCACCCCACACAAGAGAAATACCACAGTGTTTCTTCCTTGTCAAATTTCTGAGCTAGAAGCAGGAACCAGGATAATAGTTTGACAATTCAATATATCACACTTGATTCGGAAGAGTCAGTCAATAGCAGCTGACTAAGTTTACTCACCTAGGACAGAAAAGAGAAGTGTGTGTGTGTCTGTAGGTGGCACAGGGTCTAAAGGGAGCCAGGGGTTCCCCACCTCCAGCTCATTTAACAACCCCAGAACCCTGAATGTTTTTTAATGAAACTTTCAGTACGTGGATAACCACTGTTTCTCACCCACCAGAGGTCCCTGCCCCAGCCGTTCTTTGGCCACTTGAGGTCTGGGGAATGCTTGCTTTCAGTTGGGACATGTGAGTGGGTGTCTTCCAAAGACTTCAGGCTGACCTGTTCCCAGCAAGAATTCACTCTGTGGGTTGTGTCGTCCTATTTTCCTGGAACGTCAGAGGTGGGTATGCTTTCCCGACTCCTGAGGGAAGGAAAATGGCCCGCAGCAGCCCGTGCCCACCGCCCATGAGGTCCCTAGGAACCTGGAGAGCGGAGGAAGGGTCCTGGCGAGGAGACTCAAAAGAAGATCCGGGGCGGCGCCCCCTGGGTGGGAATGGGCCAAGCTGGGGTGGAGAGGGCAGCGTCTGAGGTCGAGTGGGCAGCTTCACCGTGGACGCGCTGGTGCCGCACCAGATGGGTCTTGCGGCTGAAGCTCTTGCCGCACTGCGGGCAGGAGAAGGGGCGGGAGCCTGTGTGGATCGCCTGGTGGCGGACCAGGTTGGTTTTGGAGCTGAAGCTACGGGCGCAGACGGCGCAGGCGTGGGGGCGACTGCCCGTGTGCACCGCCTGGTGGCGCCCCAGGTGAGACTTGCGGCTGAAGCCGCGGCCGCACTGCGCACAGGCGAAAGGCCTGGCACCGCTGTGGGCCCGGGAGTGGGCGACCAGATTGGGCCGCGAGCCGAAACGGCGGCCACACTGCGCGCAGGCAAAGGGCCGTTCGCCCGTGTGCACACGCCGGTGCCGCGTCAGGTGCTGCCCGTGGGCGAATCCGCGCCCGCAGTCCGGGCAGAAGAAGCACCGCTCGCCCGACAGGGTGCGCTGCGGCGCCGCCGGACCCGTACCGGTCCCGCCGCCCGGCCCTCGGGACGCGCAGGCCAAGGGCTCTGCTGCGGCGGGGTCCACAGTAGCGACCAGGGCGCACTCTTCGCATCCAAAGGGGCGATCCTCGCTGCGGTGCAGTCGCTGGTGCGTCGCGAGGTTCTTTTTCCAGCCGAAACTCAAACCGCAGTCGGAACAGGAGAAAGGTTTTGGCCCAGGAAGGCACGGGGTGGGCGACGGAGCGGAGGAATAGGGCGAGGCGGGCGCGTCGGGGGAGGGCCGGGCCTGGCTGGCCGCCTCGTGCACCCTTTGGTGCCGCACCAAGTGCTGCTTGTGCGTGAAGCTGCGTGCGCACTGCCCGCACTGGTAGGGCCTCTCCCCTGTGTGTATGCGCTGGTGCCGGATCAAGTGCGTCTTCTTGCGAAAGCGCTTCTCGCACTCCGTGCAGGGGAAGGGGCGCTCGCCGGTGTGGGTCTTCTGGTGGGAGCCCAGGTGTATCTTCTGGCTGAAGCGCTTGCCGCACTCTGCGCACGGGTAGGGCCGCTCGCCAGTGTGCGTGCGCAGGTGGCGGGTCAAGTGGGCCTTCTTGCTGAAGCGCTTGTCGCACTCGGAGCATGGGAAAGGCCGCTCACCTCGGTGGCTGCGCTGGTGCAGCAGCATGTGCGCGCGCTGCGTGAAGCTGCGGCCGCAGTCCGGGCAGGCGCAGGGACCCTCGCCCCGGTGCAACCTCTGGTGCAGTCGCAAGGTCAGCTGGTCCCGAAAGCGCCGCTCGCACTCCCCGCAGCCATAGGGCTTCTCTGGGATAGGGGTCCACCCCGACAGTGCAACCCCACCCAGTGCTCCCGGGACTCCTGGCTCAAGTTTGTAAGCAGCGGCCAGATGCCCCAGGTCAGGCGCAGGAAACGGGCTGGGAAGTAACGATAGATGCTGAGGCCATTCGACCCCCTCTTCTGCCTCCTGGTCTTCATCCTCCACCTTCACCTTCCGAATCATCCACTCATCCCCTGAAAAGTCAAAACAAGAATTGTCTTGTCAAGCCCCGTGCACCACAACAGTATTTGTCAATGGACCGCCACCTCCTGGAGCCCTGTGATCTGACGTCTGCGCTCTCCACTCTACCCAAAGGTTCCTGGGAATGACCAAATCCGAAGTTCTTCTCTTAGTCCTCCTGCACTCACTAGGCAGCATGTGAGCTCCACCCTGTCCTGAGGCCTTTCTTCCAGGCTTGCATGTTGCCAAGGAACCTCTTTACTAGGTAAGGCTTCCTCTTGTGCCCCCTGAATAGGAATGCTGTCCTCATGCTTCACTCTTGAGTTCACAGACCTTCAGTGGCCACCCCAGATCTTCCTATTCCTGTAGGTTCTTTTCCAGAACCATAGTCTCTCATCCTCAGTTGAGCAGTTCCCCTAGGATATCCTTCACACTGGCTGCTACCCAGCAGTTTCATAACCAAGCATCTGGCCTTCCCAAACCTACCCTTGCCTGACTTTTAACCTTAAGCCTCCTCCTGCCAACTGGATGGCCCTGGAACCTTGACATCACACCTAGGCTGCTTTTCTTGCTCTCTGTTCCCCTTCCAGTGGCCAGAGTACCAGGTGCTGTTTTATTCCTACACTACTTGCCAACATTCCTGCCCAGCTGGAAATCCTCTTTTAGGATGAGAAAGGTGGAGTTTATGGGACTTGGGGAAGTAGTGAACAGCTGCCTCTGGAGAAGCAGGGAGAGCTCTCTTCTAGAGCAGGAGCATCAGCCCAGAGCTGGCCAGCTTTACCCCTCTTGGGTGCTGGCAATGGCCCAGCTAAGAAGCAGGAGCCCAGGGCCGAGATAGTGGGTATTCACCTGGGTTCTCCTCTGTCACTAACCAACGGTATGACCTTGGCTAAGTCACTTAACCTCTTTGAGCTAAGTTTCTTAGTTTGCTTAAGTGTGAATGCATACATGGGGCATGGCCCCTGAATCTATTCTCTTCCTTTAAAGCTCCCAAAGTGATTCTCATTTGAGAACCATTGAACCAAATGAAATGAGTTCCTGTCTGGCCCTAAAAGTCAGTAACGGCCTGAGCTGCCACAGTGAGATCTACTCCCAGTTTCTTCTATCAAACCTTATCATACTGTGATTTGACTTCATTTTCATTGTCATTGTCTACTCAAGAACCATCAATAGTTCTCAGTTATTTATGGGATAAAATAAGTTCCAGCTGCTTCTGAGGCTTACCCCCACCTGGTCCAACTTTCTTATTCTCCCAGGCAGGAACCCTTTACTTCAGCCAAGCTGCTCCCCTCCAACCATGTCCCCCTTCTTGCTTCTTAAGGTCTTTTCCCAGCCTAGAATGTCTTCCTATCCTCCACCTCACCTTTCAGAGCTGAAGTCTACACCTCTCTAAAAAGGCAGCACAAATTAACATTCTAACAAATGTAATGCATAGAGATCTCTTAGTACTAACTCCTACAGTATTGACAGTTAACACTTTCACACTCATAACTTGCCTTCCGACTGTTCTTTTGTTTATATTAACATCAAATATAAATCTATCTCAAATAGATTTTAGCTTCCAGAGGGCAGATATTGAGTGTTCTGTTTCTTTGGGGTCCAATAGTCTTTATGTGTCTAGCAAAAATGAGGACTGCCACCACTTTTTGAGGGCAAACTACAAATGAAGCACTGTGCATACACTGCCACAAACCTTCACAATGACAATGAAATTACTATTATGCTAGATGAACAAACCAAAGCTCCTAGAAGCAAGGTGGCCCGTCCAGGAGCACTCAGCTAGTAAATGCAGAGCAAGGACTCAAACCAGGTCTGTGTAACACAACCCATTCTTTTGCATAACAGCTAACACAGCCTGTACATAGGAAACACTAAATAAATCCTTATTGAATAAATGAAGTCACTCAGGCAAGAAGTGAGAAGAATGGTGACAGTGGAAGGAAAAGGTAGATGGGATTGTGGAGAGACAATCAACTGTCTGGTCACCCTAGGTACAGGGGAGATGAGTTGAATAGAGCAGATTTGGAGCATTTGGGTCATGGAGGTCTGAGAGAGGAAGCCTGCCTGGGAGACACAGTGAAAAGGTTCATCAAAGCCATGTATCTTCAGGCAATTGTAACTGAGGTGACCAGCAAGCGTTTACTTAGACTGCAGGAGACAAGGAGGGGAAATTAGGACTTCTAGAAGGTGTCTGAGGTGAGGGTCTTTTTGGTGACCATCCTTTCTCATTCCAGTGCCTACAGATGTGAAATTCCCTTTGGGCACTGAAGCTCTAGAGCAGAGAGATGCTGTTACCTGAACTCATCTTGGGATGGAATGGCCTGGAGTTGCTATCTCTGGGACAATCCATCTCTCTCAGATAGCAGCTCTGGAGATGGCTGGGCCTGTGTTCACTTGCCCTGACCCCATGGTAGGATGAAATGCTGGGAAGACTTACCTGGGCAAGAGCCCACAGGCTCAGCCTTCTGTGGCATGAACATCTGGCTGCCTCTGCAGGGAGCCTCCCCTTCCTCCAGTCTGGGGGCCTTGTGCCCTGGCAGACAACAGGATACCTCAAGGATTCACAGATGGGCAAAGGTCCCAACTGGTGCTAGGAGCAGGGGCTGAAACCCTAGTTCCAGCATAGCCCACAGAGTTCCTCCCACATCCTACCTGTATTTGGGGGCTGAATTCTCAGCTGCCCCATGACTGCCTCAGGCTCCTTCAAGCAGGGCAGCTGCTAAGGGTATGCAAGTTGCAAGAGCCACTACTGTGAGGAGTTTCTGGAATATATGTATGTAAGGTGGTGGAAGCAAGAAAGGACTTTTGGCCTGAGGCTTACCTGTTTCTAGGAACAGGGTTGGGGACGTCCCAGCCTCCAAACAGACCCCAATTCCAAGGCAAATCAATCACTGGAGAGGATCAGGAAGTCAAAGAGCCAGGCACACTCCTGCCCTAGATGCTCTGTTCTGGCTGTCCCCCTGCCTGAAAGCCTTTCCCTGGCATTCCCCCGGTTGCCTCCCTTGCCTCTTTCAAATCTTGCTCAAACCTTACCTGCCCAATAAGGCCTAGTCTTAGACCCTATGTAATCCATTAACATGTCCTACCTCCAACCTACAGTAGTCTCAGCCTCCCTCACTTCTTATACTCTTCCCCAGAGTATCTTTATCTTTGAACATGGTTTACAAATACCCTTATCTTTGAACATGGTTTACAAATACCCTTATTTTTACATTTACTGTTTGTTGGCTCTCTAGACTCACTAGGATTAAGTTCCTTGAAGGTAGGGATCTTAGTCTATGTGGCCACAGAGGTATTTCAAAATGTCTAGACTAGCACCCAACACATAGTAGGTACTCAACAAATATTGGATGGATGGATGGATACCACAGTCCCCACTTACTTACCTGAGCATGTGCCCAGCGTGTTCTCTTCCCTGGAAGAGGCCATCTGCTCCTGGACATTATGAGATCCTTCCCTGGGCTCACTTTGGGGGGACATCTCTGGCTGTCCCACAGAGAATCCTGTTACAGGCAAAAAAGATGGCTCAAGTAAAGCATCCAGTACAGAACTGGTGATCAGAGGTGGGGGCTCTTCCTTTTGCCAGCCTACCCAAGGAGCTTTTCCTGACTTGCTCAGGAAGGTAGGGCCTCTAGCCAGCATGCACAAGGGACAACCCTGGCCTCCTAGCAGCCTGGTCAGGAATCAACCTCAGCCCTTTGGAATTGAATCAAGGACAGAAGAGATAGAATGATGTAAGTATCACAGTGCTTTGTGAGTGCCCATGTGCACATATAGCCTAGCACAGCCTCCACCACGTCCCAGGCATTCAAAGACATCCTGATGAAATGGAAAAAGATGTTGTGCTTTAGGTTTCCAGGGTCTCAGGGTTGTAGCCTCCAGAGGGTGGCTCTGCTTATGAGTTGTAGATCCCTGAATCTTCCTACCGGACTTCCCCCCAAGTTTCTTGAGTTTGCTGGCTCACCCAGGGAGCTGAGGGCCTCCAAGATCTCTCTCATGGCAACCCAGAGCAGCTCCTCCTGGGGATCAGCCACAGACCCTACAGAGAAAAGGCAGCCTTGTTCAGACTCTTCCTGGACAGCTTCCACCTGGGCCCTGTTGCTGTCTACCTGTCAGTCGGAGAACCTACTTCTTCCCAGGATCTCCAAAGGTGACAATAGGGGAAGTGAAGGAAACTGGATTTCAGAAAGCAGAGAGAGCTTTGAAGACGGCTCATGAAGAAGGCCTTTTAGCCATTTCTGCAACCTCAGGTCAGCTCTGGAAATGAGCCACTGTCCCCTGGCCTGGCAGGTCTCTCAGAGCCAGTGCCACACCCCAGTGTCCCTGCCTGGGGAAGTGCAAGACTATTTGGTTCTCTGGGGAGAGGCAGGAGGTGAGAGACCAGGGTGGCCCGTGGGAAACTTCATCTCCTAGGCCCTCCAGCTGTCAGTGCTGGAGCTGATGAAATAGGAATCAGCCCAGCAGAGGGGGTGAGTGTCATTTTAGTGCTACTGGTGGGGGAGGTCCTCAGAGAAGGGACCTCCTAAAAGGTAGGAAATGACTTGCTTCCTCTCCTTAAACCCCCACCTCAAAACCATCCCTTTCCCCCAGGCGCTTCCCCAAGCCAGAACACCTCCCTTGTGCTCCCTCCCTGCACCTCCCCCAGCAGACTCCCCACCCCCAATCTCCCAGGCAGCCTTCCCTCTGCCCCTCCCCTCCCAGCTCCCTCTGCCTTCCGCCTTCTCTCTCTGCGAATCGCGCTGGCTCCCCGCTCCTCCGCTGCCCCGCCCCTACGGCTCCTCCCGCCCGCCCGCTCCGCACCCGGCCTGGCCACCCCCTCGAGGCCCCTCTGGCCGGTCCTCCCCAGCCACCGCCTCCTGACCCTCCGCACTGGGCAGTCTCAGTGGCTGCGCTTCCCTCCCCCATCCCCGCTTTCCACCCTTCACCCCCCAGCTCTGGGCTGCCTCTCCCTGCCCTCCCGGTTCTCACTCGCTCCATCCCCCTCCCTGGCTGCTCACCCTCTCCCTTCCTTTCCCCCTCCTCTTTTCCTTCCTCCCCAACACCCGCCCTCTCTTAGTTTTTCTTCTCCACCCAGCTCTCCCCTCCCCTCCTCTGCCTCCCTCCCTTCTTTTCTCTCCCTCCCCTCTCTTCCGCTCCCTCTCTCCCTTCCCTCCCCCTCCTCTTCCACTCTGATTCCCCTTCCTCCTCCTCCCCAGCCCTCCCTCCGTGGCTCTCCTTCCCCTTTCGAGGCCCCTGCCTCCCTTCCCCCTCCACCTCCCCAGGCGGCTGGAGCTTGGCTTCCCTCTTGGTCCCCAATCCGCGGAACCGCTCTTCCCCTGCCCCCAGGCGGCCCCCCAGTTCCCACGTCCTCTGGCCCCACACAGCCGGGCTCTAAGGCTGACCCTCTCACTCGGACCCTCCCAGCGGTTCTGCACCTTCCTGGCTCCCTCCGCCCTCAGAACACCCCTTAACGTCCTATCGTCTCCCTCATTGGCCCCTTCCCCATTTCTGTTTCTCTTTGCCTTGTTCTCGCCATCTCCCAAGTTTTCATCGCGACCAGACGCCTGCCCCTCCCTCCTCGCTCCGCCTCCTGTGTCTGTTAGTCCCCCCGACTCTCCCGCTCCCGACGTTCACCCAGAGCCCCGGCCCGCTCCCCGGCTCCCGGGCTCACCTGTCAGCGCCGGTCTCTCCCGCCCCTCCCAAACCGCAGGCTCCGCCGCTCCTCCTTTTCTTCCCTCCCCCTCAGCCCGCATACTCCATCTCCCCTCTTGGAAGACTCCCCACTCCCTCCCTTGGGGACCCTCCTGCGGCTTTCCCACCCGACTTCTGCTCCGAGTCCTCTCTAGCCTCCGCCCTTGCCTCCAGATCCCCTGTCCCCTCACTTCGTCTACAGCCCTCCCCGCGCCCTGGCAGGTTCGCCCTCCCACCCACCCACCCTTCCTCCTCCACCCGTCTCCGCTCTCTGCGCCCCTACCCCAGAGCTGTCACCTGCACTGAGCTAGAGGTGACTGCTCTTGTGCACGCGGAGAAGGAAGCGGGCGGAGCCGTCTGCATCCAGGAGCCTCCGCCGTCCTTACCTGGCCGCCCAGCAGGTCTCCCGGCTGCTGCGGGGACCCAGGCACCCCGGCCTCCTGCCCTGGCCCGCTCTGGTCACAATGGCGTCCGCTGCCTGCAGCTCGGGTGCGGGCTGCCCGAAAGACTTGACAGACTGACAGCTCGAAACTTCGCGGGGAGGAGAGAGGAAAGGACGCCGAGGAAGCCGGAGCTGGGAGCGGCGCGGGAGTGGAGGGAGGGACAGAGCAGGAGGGCAGCCCAGGGTCACGCGGCTGTGGGGAGTGCTGGCAGGAGTCTAATGTAGTGGGGTCGCCCGGAGGGTGCACCGCGGGGTTAGGTGGGCAGGTGATGGTCTGGAGGCTCAGCGCCCAGAGTAGATGATGGAAAGTGGGAGCTTAGCACCGGGGAAAGGGATGGGGGAGAGGGAGGGGAGGAGGGAGAGGACGTTCGGGAGGAAGGGCACTCGGGCTGCTAGGGACAGTGCTCGCTGCCACCGAGGGAGGAGCCGGGGAAAGGTGGAGCGCGCGGGGAGGGGGTAGTGGGGGAGGGGGTGCTCGGGAAGGGAGCCAGTGAGTGTGCGCTGCTGTCTTCAACTCGCGAGTGCCAGCCACATGTGCAGCGTCGCGCTCCCTGGGAGGGGACACTGGAGGGGGTCGGTCTGGGAAACTGTGGCCCCGCCCCCGCTCTCCACCCGGATTCCACCCGGATCCACCCAGACCCACCCACACGCCCATCCCTGTGTCCCAGAGACCCGATCTGAGACGCCGAGACCCGCTACCCTGAGCCTGAGAGAACGTAAAAACTGGTGTGGGGGCTTGGAACCTGGTCCCTGGGAGAGAGTGGCGCTGGAGCAGGGCCCAGGGAGCAGAGACTGGGTGGAGACTCTGAGGGCAGGATCTGTGGGAGGAACGCAGAGGGGACCCGGGACAGGGGAGGGCTCTGATGGAGTCCGGGGGTGGGTCCCTCTGCTGGCCTGGAAACCCCCTCCAGTTAGCTGTGGACGGCCGCTCTCCGTCTTCAGGCCGCCTCCGGGGGACTAGGCATCCCTGCGCCCAGCCTTGTCACCGATGCACCTCCACTCTTGAAAACTCTCCAAATCATGTCTTTCTGGAACTAAAATTTGCACTGGTTGTTCCCAGACTCCTCTCTGTAATATAGCTCCCAACTCCCCTGGGTTCTACCATCCTCACTCAAGCCCCTTTAGGGGAAAGGGTAACTGAGACTCCCAATGGATTGGATTGTTTCTTCCCAATCCAAATGCCACCTTATCAGCTATGGTCAGAAGCCAGAGTCAGGAGTGAGTCCGGGAATGTGTGTGCGGTGCCCTTGCTCCTGGCTGCCCACCATGCTCCGTCACTGGGATGGGGAATCCTGTGGAATGAGGACAGGGAACCCAGGCTAGCCTCCCTCTGAAGACAGAAGCATGACACAAAGCAGGTTGCCATCAGTAGTTGTTGATAGAGTGAGAGGCCCTGAGCAGGGCACCTCAAAGAGCATGGGCTCCCTCCTCAGACTTAGCCCCAAGGCCTCTTCTACCCTTGAGATGAAGGGAGGGACCTGGGAACAGAATGTGTCACTGTGTGTGCTTGCACAAGCACCTGTGCCTGTCCTGTGAGAGCTACAGTGCGTGGGAGGGTCCGTGTGTGAAACATGAAAGGAGATCTGGGTGTGAGAGTGACTTCTGCAGGAGCCCCCTGATGGCCTCACTGAACCCTCTGCCCCAGGACCACTGGTGGCCCAGGAGAAGGAATGCCGACTCTTATTCCTAGTTCCTTGCTCCTCCCCACAGGTGGGGTGATTGTGTAGGGTGCCAGGTGGGACATCAAGTTTAGGAGCTGAAAGGAAATGAAATCTTCTCAGAGCTCTGCTGTAACCAGGATGTAAGCAGGATTCCCCCATGGAGACAGTGTCGGGCCCCCTCTCATCCGGACTCTCCATCCGGCTCAGCCCTGCCCCTGGGCTGGGAGAGCTCCCCCCACCAACAGGCACTTCTTCCAGAGGCTTCCTCTCATTCTTGAGCTTGGGCTCCTAGGGACCCTAAGAGACCCTCACAGAAGAGACAGGGTGGGCCCAATCACTCACACAGTAAAATACTAGACCCCATGGGGAAAGGATCCATGCTGTCCACCCGTCTTCACACTCTCAGAGAACTCCAGCCACCCTGGAAACCTGGCTTCTGCTCACTGACCCTCATTCCCAAGTGCCTTGTGGAAGAAAGGCAGAGGAGGCAGGAGAACAGGGCTGAGAGGGTCATACTCCTAAGAGAATTTAGTAAAAGTTAAGGAACTTTCCTCAGAAAAATGTGCACACATACATGTACAATTTCAAAGAATTCAAAGAGTCCCTGAGTCCCATTTGTGCATCCCTGGGAAGTCCCTAAAGCTTTTGCTGGTAAGGACACTGAGGGCCAGGAAGGAAGGGTGGCTTGCTCAGAGTCCCAACTTAATTTGCGGTTGTGCCTGAGTGTGGAAATATCAGAGGCGCAGGATATCTGGCTGTGCCCCCACCACCACCTACCTCATGTTTCTCTCTCTCTCTCTCTCTCTCACACACACACACACACACACACACACACACACACACACACACACACACACACACACACACACACGAGGGGGGAGTGGGAAGGAAACTGTTTCCTGGGAGACCTGACCTCTGAGGTGATGGCATGGGAGTATCCAATCCAGTTGTAGGCAGCTGGTGCTCTGGGCATGAGGCTGAGATAAAGCCTCGCCAGTGCCAAGGGCTGACAGCAGGGCTGCAGCAGAGGCTGCAGACGAGCAGAACTGAACTCCCTGCCCATCGGCAGCAGCGTTGCTTCCCCCAGCCCAAGCCTTACTTTCACCCAAAGGTACCCTGGGGTGCAGGACACTATGCTGCTCCCTGCCTTCCTCTTCGGGATGGCATGGACACTGGCCAATGGGTAAGCAGCCCACCCCAGGACCTGTCCTCTGAGATCCTCCCAACCTTAGCCACCTCCTAAGCAATAATCTCCCTTGGGAGTAGGGTCACAAGACAGGGCTACTTGATGACAGAAGTGACCGTGGCAACAACTGTGGGTCCCCATCTTGGCAGGCGGTGGTGTGAGCGCACAGAAACCATCCACATGGAGGAGGAAGTAGCCCCTCGTCAGGAGGACCTGGTGCCCTGTGCCAGCCTCTACCATTACAGCCGCCTGGGCTGGCGGCTGGATATGCCTGGGAGTCGCCATGTGGGGCTCTCCAGGCCCCCAGGACCTGGGCTCTGTCCCATCTATAAGTGAGTGAGGGCACAGCCTGGGCTGTCTGCTGGGCAGGAAAGGCAGAAGAGGGTAGACACCCTGAGAGTGTGGAAGGACCAGAACTGGCCTGGTAGGAGCAGGTGTTGGGAGATAGGTCCTGGGTGGACTCCAAGGGTGAGTGAGTGGCACTGTGCTGGGCAGAGCAGCAGAGGCCTGGAGCTGTCTGCCTTCCTAACATCATTCTCACCTTGCACGTGGGGGAGGCCAGGAAAGGAAGTTACATGAGGAGGCCCCTCAGAGTGGTTGACCAAGTGTTCTAGGCCCTTCCCTGTGATGGGACTGGGCTGAGCTCTAACATCTCCCTTCCCCTGCTCACACCTGCTCTGTGGGTACAGACCCCCAGAAACCCGGCTTGCCACATGGAACCGAACAGTGAGGGCTTGCTGCCCAGGCTGGGGGGGTACCCACTGCACGGAGGGTAAGCACCTAAGTGGATGTGGGGCATGGGTACCTTGTGGGGGTCCTGGGCAGGGAAGGTTAGCCCAGATCTCTGGTTTGGGGGAGGTAGCAGGCTGCCCCCCATACTTACCACCGGGGTCTACCCCATTCTCTCCTCCACCCACCATAGCTGTCTACAACGCTAGCCCCAAAGGCCACTGCTTTGCCACATGGCAGTGCCAGCCATGGGCAGACTCAGTTAACACTTCGGCAGGAAGTCTGGAAGAGTGCTGTTCCCATCCCTGGGGACGCAGCTGGTGGGATGGCAGCTCCCTGGCCTGCCTCAGTTGCTCCAGGCAACACCCACCAGGTGGGTAGCCTCGGCCTGCCAAATGGCCACAGTCCTGGCCAACACCTCAAGCACTCCCACATGGAGTTCCTGAGCCCGGGGCCTTTCTGCAGGGGCCATGCCTGCTCTCAGGCCCACCGGAGTGACCATGTGCTGTCTTCCTACCTCCCGCTCTGCTGGGAGCCCTGTGCCCTCACCCTCAGCCCTCTGTCCCATACTCAGAGGCTCACAATCACTGTGTCTCTCGCCCAGTCAGTGCCTCCCCTCCGGCCCTCCTGCAGCCCCTGGCAGGGGCTGTGGGTCAACTCTGGAGCCAGCGCCAGCATCCTTCCGCCACCTGTGCCACCTGGTCAGACTTCCACTACCGCACCTTTGACGGACGCCACTACCACTTCCTGGGCCACTGCACGTACCTGCTGGCGGGCACTGCTGATTCCGGCTGGGCTGTGCACCTCAGGCCTGGGGAGCGGTGCCCCCATCCTGGGCACTGTCAGCTGGTGAGAGGGGGAGACAAGGACCAGGAGGGGGCTCCACAAAAGGCTGGGCACAGGAGAGCCACTGATGCCCCTTCCACTATGTATCGCTCCCCAAGGTCCGGGTGACAATGGGATCCGAGGAGGTGCTGATTGAGGGTGGAAATGTCTCGGTGAAGGGGCAGCTGGTACCTGAAGGGGAGCCGCGGCTGCTCCATGGTGAGGGCGCTGTGGTGGCAAGAGACTGCCTGGGGTCCCTTTGCTCCTCTGGGAAGTCTGACCACGGGCAAGTCCCTCTGCTTAAGCTCCCTGCACCTCAGTTTTCCCACCTACCTCATAGAAGTGTGGTGAGGAAGTGCTTTGGTGCTAAGCTATGTGAAGCTCTCCCACCTTTGTCTGAGCTAGGCTTCCCACGTGCACAACTGTGTGTGTGTCCAAGTGTGTATGCATGTGTGAGTGTGCTATGTAGTTTTTTCTCTCAAGAAAGTGTCTGCAGCCTTCATGAACATCTCACAGTAGGCTGTGATGGGAAAACAGTCTCTGTGCTGTAAAGTACACGTGTATACTTTTGGAAAAAACTGCAGAGCTCTCTAGAATTGTGATAATTCCTTCCTTCCCTCCTGCTCTCCTGCCCTGGGCACTTTGAGCCCTGCTGTGGTGGTGGGAGGGGTGGGAGTGTGGATGCAGAAGGCCATTGACCCCCTCCCCTGCCCAGGGCTGAGCCTGCAGTGGCTGGGGGACTGGCTGGTGCTGTCAGGGGGCCTGGGCGTCGTGGTACGGCTGGACAGGGCTGGTTCCATCTCCATTTCTGTGGACCATGAGCTTTGGGGACAGACTCAAGGCCTCTGTGGGCTCTACAATGGCCGGCCTGAGGGTGAGTAGAGTGTGGCTTGGTTGATGGGTGAAGGAGGGAAGGGGATACAGCAGCCCCCAGCTCCAGCACCCCTGTCTCTACCTCTATTAGATGACTTTGTGGAGCCTGGTGGGGGGCTGGCCGTGTTAGCTGCCACCTTTGGGAACTCTTGGAGGCTCCCTGACTCAGAGGTGAGGCTGACACCCAGGGTTGCCTCCCTCCCCTGCCTGCTGCCCTCTCCTGGCTTCTCAGCCCAGCCCAGCTCCTGCATCTCCAGGACACTATCCTGGCTCCATCACCAGCCTGTCCTCTAGGATGGAGCCTGGCCCTCTCTCAGATCTGCAGGGGTAGAGAAGCAGGCCTCAGGGACCCTGAGCAGCTCTGCTGAACCTCAGTTAGTCACTGAGCCTCCTATTGAGCTAGCTGGGCCTCAGTTCCTTCACCTCCCCACTTGGGCTTGCTATTCCCCACAGCAGCAGGGTATGGGCTGGTGGGCATGATTATGGGTCCTCAACGAAGCTGTGAGAGCAGTGGTCATTTTCCTGGTGTCCTGGTTCATGTTCCTCATCACTCCACCCGGCCTGACTGTCCCCAGCCTGGCTGTCTGGATGCAGTGGAAGTGGCCCAGGCCTGCGAGGGCCCCCTGGGGAACACAGAAGCAGGTATGGAACCTGGGCAGCTGCAGGCTGAAGCCCAGGATGTCTGCCATCAGCTCCTGGACACCCCTTTCCAGCAATGCCATGCCCAGGTAACAGAGGGATTAAAGGTGGTGTCCAGTCCAGTAGGTGAGGGTGGTGGTTTAGGGGGGTGCTAGAGAGATGCCAATAGGTGGTCTTGCCCTCCCATGAAGTTGCCTTGGGCCATGGGTCAAACCATGCTCTCCTGTGCTCAGCTCTATCTCTGGAGAATGAGAGTCTGGTTTGCTGCAAGATCACTGAGGTCCCTTCTGGAGTTTTCTGTTTGGTTATAAGTCTGGCGTGTGGAAGCAAGAGGCCAGAGTGCTGGCAAGGAGAAGACTTTGTTGGCTGAGGAGCCGTCCTTGCTTGACAGGTTCCCCCTGCTGAGTACCACGAGGTCTGCCTCTTTGCCTACTGCACAAGGCCCACAGAGGACGGTGGACGAGAAGGTCGGCAGGAGGCCGCGTGTGCCACCTTTTCCAACTATGCCCAGGCCTGTGCCAGGCAGCATATCCACGTTGGCTGGAGGAAGCCTGGTTTCTGTGGTACTGCTGGGGCCTCGTACCCTGCCAAACTGAGGGCGGCTGCCACCCCCAAATGCATTCCCTGCAGGCTCTTCAGGGTCTGTTGGGAGCTGCAACCACTCACGGCCCACTCCTCTGCCCACAGAGCGCCCATGCCCTGGGGGCCAGCTCTATTCAGACTGCATCTCCCCCTGCCCGCCCAGCTGCCAGGCGGTGGGCCAGGGAGAGGAGGAGTCCTGCCAGGCAGAGTGTGTGAGTGGCTGTGAGTGCCCACATGGCCTCTTCTGGGATGGTGCCCTCTGTGTGCCTGCTGCCCGCTGCCCCTGCTACCACCGGCGCCAGCGCTATGCTCCTGGTGACACCGTGCGCCAGCTGTGTAACCTGTGGTGCGTCCTCACTGGGGTTGGTGGCCGTGTAGTGCTCATTGCTCTCCTTAGCCTGCCTCCCCATCTCCAACCTGCTCAGGGCCTTCCTCACAGTGGCCTGGGCTTGCTCCTGGCATGACCAATGGTCCTGCTTAAAGACTTTGCGACCCGTTCCAGTGGTGGCGGTTACTTAGGAGGGAAGGAACCAGGGTTTTGGAGAGTCATGTCTAGCTCACCCCCTCATGTGCCCACAGCATATGCCAGGATGGCCACTGGCACTGCACCCAGGCCCCCTGCCCAGCTGAGTGTACAGTGGGTGGGGACGGCCACTACCTCACCTTCGATGGACGGAGCTACTCCTTCCGTGGTGGCTGGGGGTGCCGCTATAGCCTGGTGCAGGTGGGTAGAGGACCAGCTCCAAGAGGGGCTCTTCCCATAGCAGAGGACCTCCTAAGGAATGGGGAGCTATGAGGAAACCAAACAGATGATAAAAACAAACAGTCCTGGGCAGCGCGTGTGGCTCATCCAGTAGGGCGCCGGCCCCATATACTGAAGGTGGCGGGTTCAAACCCGGCCTCAGCCAAACTGCAAAACAGAAAAATAGCCAGGCGTTGTGGTGGGCGCCTGTAGTCCCAGCTACTTGGGAGGCTGAGGCAAGAGAATCACCTAAGCCCAGGAGTTGGAGGTTGCTGTGAGCTGTATGACACTAGGGCACTCTACCGAGGGCGATAAAGTGAGACTCTGTCTCTACAAAAAAAAAAAAAAAAAAACAACACACAGTCCTCCCAGGAAGAGCTAACAGAATCAATGCTGGAGGGAGGGAGGATGGCTGCGACACCCAAAGCTCCCCTCTGGATTCTCACCTCCTCCCTAGGTTCCCCTGAAAGCCCAGCTGTTGTGGGCACCAGCCAGGGCCACAAACCTCAGTCCTCTCTCAGGGATGGGACAGACTGGGCTTGTCAAAGGCTACTTCATGCAAAACAACACCAGGGGAGAT
>CAUYRH010166273.1:0-12528 GCA_963574655.1 Perodicticus potto | reverse complement strand
ATAATATTCCATGGTGTACATATATCACAATTTATTAATCCATTCATGGGTCAATGGGCACTTGGGCTTCTTCCATGACTTAGCAATTATGAATTGGGCTGCAATAAACATTCTGGTACAAATTGTTATAATGTGATTTTTGGTCTTCTGGATATATACCTAGTAGAGGAATTGTAGGATCAAATGGCAGGTCTATTGTTAGATCCCTAAGTGATCTCCAAACATCTTTCCAAAAGGAACATATTAGTTTGCATTCCCACCAGCAGTGTAGAAGTGAACTAGCTGGTGACCTGTAGAAGACTGATACTGGACCCACACCTTTCACCATTAACTAAGATAGACTCTCACTGGATTAAAGATTTAAACTTAAGACATTAAACTATAAAAGTACTAGAAGAAAGTGCAGGGAAAACACTCAAAGAAATCGGCCTGGGCAAATATTTTATGAGGAGGACCCCCCCCAGGCAATTGAAGCAACAACAAAAATACTTTACTAGGACCTGATCAAACTAAAAGTCTTCTGCACAGCCAAGAACGCAGTAAGTAAAGCAAGCAGACAGCCCTCAGAATAGGAGAAGATATTTGCAGGTAATGTCTCCAACAAAGGTTTAATAACCAGAATCCACAGAGAACTCAAACGTATTAGCAAGAAAAGAACAAGTGATCCCATCTCAGGGTGGGCATGGGATTTGAAGAGAAACTTCTCTGAAGAAGACAGGTGCATGGCCTACAGATACATGAAAAAATGCTCATCATCCTTAATCATCAGAGAAATGCAAATCAAAACTACTTTGAGATATTATCTAACTCCAGTAAGATTAGCCCACATAACAAAATCCCCAAATCAGAGATGTTGGCATGAATGTGGAGAAAAGGGAACATTCTAATTTCAATTTATATCAGTTTTTTACTTCAACAATACACAAAAACTATGGTCCTTTAACTGTTTAATACCTAACCCTTTTAGTTGTTTGAAATGACAAAATAACAGCATATGTCTCCAAATCTATGCTACAGTTATTTTATATGTATTATTGTCTTACATTTTGTGGGAAACAAAATGTAGATTTATTAGCCAAGGTTATAATACTACACTTTGGACAAATAATCATTGCTTTTAGTTTCCTTTCATCCTTGAGCATTTATTTCAGGGTAGGTGTAGTGGTAACAAACTCCCTTAACTTTTGTTTATCTGGGAATGTCTTAATTTCTCCCTCACTTTTGTAGGGTTGTTTTGGTGGATATAGGAATGTCGACTGACAGATGTTTTTTTTTTCCTCTTTCTTACAGCACTTTGAATATAATGGCCCATTGTCTTTTCTTTCTTTTTTTTTTTTTTTTGAGACAGAGCCTCAAGCTGTCGCCCTGGGTAGAGTGCAGTGGCATCATAGCTCACAGCAACCTTCAATTCCTGGACTCAAGCGAGTGTCCTGCCTCTGCCTCCCAAGTAGCTGGGACTACAGGCATCTGCCACAATGTCCAGCCATTTCTTGGTTGCAGCCGTCATTGTTGTTTGGCAGGCCTAGGTTGGATTTGAACCCGTGAGCTCAGGTGTACGTGGCTGGCGCCTTAGCCCGTTGAGCCACAGGTGCCGAGCCGGCCCATTGTCTTTTCACCTTCAAAGCTTTAAATCTTCTCTTCTAGCTATTTTGAAACATACAATAAATGATTGTTAACTATAGTCACCCTACTGTTCTATCAGACCCTAGAACTTACTTCTTCTGTGTAATTGTGTGTTTGTACCAACTAACCAGCCTCTCTTTGTCTGCTACCCACTTTTCCCATCCTCTAGTAATTATCATTCTAATCTCTACTTCCATGATGTCAGCTTTTAAAATTTGCACATACTAGTGAATTCTACATACTTGCAATATTTGTTTTTCTGTGCCTGGCTTATTTCACTTTATGTAATGACTTCCAATTCCATCTATATTGTTGCAAATAATAGAATTTCATTCTTTATTTTTGGCTGAGTAATATATCATTGTGTACATATACCACATATTTTTTATCTAGTCATCTGTTAATGGAAGCTTAGGTTGAGACCGTATCTTGGCTGTTGTGAACAATACTTCAATAAACATGGTAGTGTAGCTATCCCTTTGATACACTGATTTCCTTTCCTTTGAATAAATGCTCAGTATCAGAATTGCTGAATCATAAAGTAGTTTTATTTTTTAATCTTTTGAGAAAGCTCCATATTGTTTTCCAGAAAGGCTATATTAATTTACATTTCCACCAACAGTGTATGAAAGTTTCTTTTTCTTTTACACCTTTACCATTATTTGTTAGTTTTTGTCCTCTTCATAATAACAATCCTGTGATGAGATAATAATTCATTGGGGTTTCGACTTACAATTTTGTGATTATTAATAAGTTTTTAAACAGGTTATATTTTCCTTTGTTCTTTATGCTCCATTTGTTTGTCTTCCTCTCAAATGCCTAAAATAGTGAACAGCATGTAAAAATAACTAACAATGTTTTTCCTTGGTTATACTAATGATTAACAAATAATATTATTTTAAAATGTTCATTTTCCTTTGAGTTATAGTTTTTTTCAGTAATATGGGTTTTTTCATATATATTTTTTAAATTTCACATTAATATGAGGGTACGTACAACTAGGTTACATGGTTTGCATTTATAATGACCAGTGATATTGACCATTTGTTCATGTATCTACTGACCATTTATGTATCTTCCTTTAATAAATATCTGTTTAGATCCTTTGCCCACTTTTTCATGGGATTTGGGTTATTTTTTTTTTTTCACCGTTGAGTTGTTTGCGTTACCTGTATATTTCAAACATTTGTTCCTTGTAAGGTAAATAGTTTGCAAATATTTTATTGCATTATAGGTATAGGTCATCCCTTAACATTGTTTCTTGTTTCCCTTGCTGTTAAAAAGCTTTGTAGCTTAAAATAATTCATGTCTATTTTTTCTTTTTCCTGCCTGTGCTTTTGGAATCTTAGCTATAAAATCTTCCTAGGCCAATGTCCTGAAGCGTTTCTTCTAATAGTCTTATAGTTTCTTCTTCTAATGTTTTAATAGTTTCAAGTCTTACATTTAATTCTTCAATCCATTTTTAGTTGTTTTTGTGTATAATGATATATTAGAAAGGGGTCTGGCTTTATTCTTCTACACATTATACCCAATATTCCCAGCACCATTTATTTGGGTGGGGGGTATCCTTTTCTAAATGTAGGTTTCGGTGTCTTTGTCAAAAATCAGTTGATTTGTAAAGACATGAATTTACTCATGTGTTCTCTGTTCTGTTCCATTGGTCTATGTGTCTGTTTTTATATCAATAACGTGCTTGCTGTTTTGTTTACTATGCCTATTTAGAAGGTGAAGTAGTGCGATCCCCCAACTTTGTTCTTTTTGCTCAGTATTGTTTTGGCTATTTGGGGTCTTTTTTGGTGCCATACAAGTTTAATTTAATTTAATTTATTTTTTGAGACAGAGTCTCACTTTGTTGCCCTTGGTAGGGTGCCGTGGTGTCACAGCTCACTGTAACCTTAAACTCTTGGGCTTAAGTGATTCTCTTGTCTCAGCCTTCCAAGTAGCTGGGACTATAGGTGCACACCACACACCCAGCTATTTTTAGAGATGGTGTTTTAGAGATGGTTCACTCTGGTTCAGGCTGGTCTCTAACTCATGAGCTCAGGCAGTCCACCTGCCTCCACCTCCCAGAATGCTAGAATTACAGTCATGAGTCAATGCATCTGGTCATACAAATTTTAGAATTGCTATTCCTATTTCTGTAAAAGTGGTCTTGGTATTTGTTTTTCCTCTTTTTGTCAGAGTGTCTCTCTGTGGCCCTGGTTAGTGTGCTATGGTGTCATAGCTCACAGAAACCTCAAACTACTAGGCTCAAGAGACTCTCTTTCATGAACCTCCTGAGTAACTGGGACCACAGGCTTCTGCCAATACACTCGGCTAGTTTTTTTATTTTTAGTAGAGATGGGGTCTCACTCTTGCTCAGGCAATCCTCCATCTTGGTTTCCCAGAATGCTAGAATTACAGGTGTGAGCTACCGCACTGAGCCTGATTTTGTTATTTTGATAGAGATTATATTAAATCTATATATTGCTTTGGTTAGTCTGGTCATGTTAACAATATTATTCTTTAAATCCATGGGCATGGGATGTCTTTCATTTGCATCATCTTCAATTTCTTTGATTTGTGTTTTTTAACTTCTTTGGGTAAAAGTTGTTCCTAGGTATTTTACATTTTTTTTCATGGCTATTATAAATTAGATTGCTTTCTTAATTTTTTTTCAGCTAGTTTGTTATTATTGTATAGAAACATTACTGATATTTGTATGTTGATTTTGTATCCTGCAACTATATTGAACTCATTGGTTCTAAGAGTTATAGGTGGCAGTCTTTGGGTTTATGTATGTGTGTGTATATATATATACCATTTTGCTGTTGCTGTTATTGTATCTGATTGTTCTGGTGAGGATTCCAGTAGCATGATGAATAAGGGCAGTGAAAGTGAGCATCCGTCTCGTGGTATAGTTCTTAGAGAAAAGGCTTTCATCTTTTTCCCATTCATTGTGATGTTAGCTGTGGGTTCGTTATGTATGGCTTTTATATTGAGGTATGTTCCTTCTATGCCTAATTCATTGTGAATTTTTATCATAAAGGGATAAAAGTGACATTAAATTCTCTCACAAGCTTTTTCTGTGTCTATTGAGATGACTACATGTCTTCTCTGCATTATATTGGTATAATGTATCACATTTAATGAGTTGCATATTTTGGACCATACTTGCATCCCTGAGATCAGTAGTCTCAAATCTTTTTGGCACTAGGGACAGATTTCATTGGAAACAATTTTCCCATTTTTGGGAGGGATCTGACCGGAGGTGGAGTTCAGGTGGTGATGCAAGTGAAAGGGATTGGCTGCAAATACAGATGAAACTTTACCTGCTTACCTACAGCTCACCTGCTGCTGTGTGGCCTGGTTTTTAACAGGCCAAAGGCTGGCATTGGTCAGCAACCTGGGGATTGGGGACTATAGGCTTGAAAAAGTACCACTTGAACATATTACCTTTTTCATATGTTTTTGGATTTCATTTGCTATTATTTTGTTGAGGTGTTTATGTCTGTTTTCATTAGGGATTGGCTTGTGTTCTTTGTTTTTATGTTTGTTTGGGTTATATTGTTGGCATTTGTTGGGTAGAGTCCCTCTTGTAGTTGTGTTCTGCACCCAATATGTGTGCCATACACCATTACAATGTGCCCTTCTAGTGGGAGCAACCAATCCTACTCCCTGCTGCCCTCTTTCCCCTCCCTGGCTTCTCTCCTGTATCTGGAATTGAGTTTTTCTCTTATGTGGGTTTTTTTCTTTTGTTGTTGTTGTTGTTATGTTCTTGTCTGGTTTGGGTATCCGGGTAATGTTGGCTTCATAGAATGAATTAGGAAGAATTTCCTCTTCTTTAGAAGAAACTTGGAATAGTTTGAGAAAAATTTATATTAGTTCTTATAGATATATTTGGTAAAATTGAGCAGCAAAGCCATCTGGTGCTGGGCTTTTTTTGCTGGCAAACTTCTGAATACTAATTCAATCTCTTTACTTGTTGCTGATCTGGTCACATTTTCTATTCATTCATGGTTCAGTCTTGACAGGTTGCATGCTTCCATAAAATTATCCATTTCTTCTAGTAGTTCTAGTTTATGAATGTAGAGTTGTTCATAATAGTTTTAAATGGTCTTTTGTATTTTTGTCATATCCGTTATAATGTCACCTATATCATTTCTGATTTCATATGTATATTCTCTTTTTTTTCTTGGTTAGTTTGGCTAGAAATTTATTGACTTGTTTATTTTTTCAAACACTCAACTTTTAATTTCAATGATCCTTTTCGTATATTTAGCTTCTATTTTAATTAGGTCTGTTTTGATCTTTATTATTTCTTTACTTTTACTAATTTTGATTTTAGTTTGTTCTTGTTTTTTAGTTCCTTCAGTTTTATTATTATGTTGCTTATTTTAAATCTTTGTAACTTTTAGATGTAGGCACTTATTGCTATAAATTTGCCTGTCAGTGCTGCTTTTGCTGTGTCCCATAGGTTTTAGTAAGTTGTCTTTCAATTTGCTTTAAGAAATGTTTCTATTTCCTTCTTAATTTCATCATTGATCCACTGGCCATTCATGAACATGTTGTTTAATTTCCATGTATTTAAATAGTTTCCAACGTTTCTCTTGTCATTGATTTCTAGTTCTATTCCACTGTTGTCTGATGAGATACTTGACCTAATTTTGAGTTTTAAAAGTTTGTTCAGACTTGTTTTGTGGCATAACATATGGTCTATCCTGGAAAGTATTCCATATTCTAATAAGAAAAACATGTATTATGCAGCTATTAAAGAAATGTTCTGTATCTTTTAGCTCCATCTAGTTTATAGTGCGGATTATATCCAATGTTTCTTTATTGATTTTCTGTCTGAATTGGGGTGTCTAAATCCTCAATATTACTGTATTGAGATCTATCTCTCTCTTTAGCTCCTATAATACGTTAATATGTATCTAGGTAGTCTGCTATGGGATATGTGTATATGAATATTTATAATTAATCTATCCTCTTATTGTATTGATCCCTTTGTTATTAATAATAACATTCTTTTTCCTCATCTATTTTTACTTTTCTTTTTAAACTTGGAGTCTATTTCACCAGATATAAGAATAGCTGTACTTACATGTTTTTGGTTTCTATTTATATGAAATATTTTTCCTTCGCTTTTAGACATTGTGTCTTTGTAGGTGAGTTGAGTTTCTTGTAGATAACATTTAGCTATGCCTTGGTATTTATCTATTTTTTTCATCTATTTGGCCACTGTATATATTTTAATTGGAAAATTTAAGGTGTTTATATTGAATGTTGTTACTGATAGGGGAAGACTTATTCCTGTCATCTTGTTAATTTTTCATTATGTCGTAAATCATTTTCTTTCCTGTTTTAATTTTTTTAACTCATGATTTGGTGGTTTTATTTTTTTTGTAGTAATAACATTTGACTTCTCTTCTTTCTCACCTTTGTATCTGCTTTACCAGTGAGTTTTATACTTTTGTGTATTTTTATGATGGTAAATATTGTCCATTTGCTTCTAGATGTAGGGATCTCTTAACAATTTCTTGTAGGGGCCATCCAGTTGAGATGAATTTCCTCAATTTTTGCTTGCCTAGGAGACTTTATTTCTCCTTTCATTTTGCTGGATATGGTATTCTTGAATAGCAACATTTTATTTTTTTACTTTTTTCTTTCACACTTTGAATATATCATTCCATTTTCTCTTGGCCTACTGAGAAATCTACTGTTAGTTTGATGGGGATTTATTAACACATAATTTAATGCTTTTCTTTTGCTGTTTTTAGAATTTTCTCATTGTGATTTCTTAAAATTTTATTTCAGGTTAATATGATGGTACAATTAGGTTATATGATTTGCTTTCATAAGGTTAGTCTGAGTTATAGTTGTGTTTTTCACCCAGAAAGTGTGCTATATACCTGTGCAATGTATGTGTTAGGTGGGTAATTTACCTAATACTTTTCCACCACTTGAATTTAATTGAGTTTTTCTCTCATGTGGGCATGTAGTTGTTAACCTACTAGTTTCCAGTTACTACTGAGTACATTTGATGCTTGTTTTTCCATTCTGTGACTTTTGGCAATTTCATTTTAAGTGCATTGGATAAGGTTTTTGGAGGTTTAATATATTTAGGGATTTTGTTGAGTTTTCTGTATTTGGATGTCTGTTACCTCTTTCAAGACTTGGGAAGATTTTAGTATCATTTTTTAAATATATTGTCTGTGTCTTTTCTCATATTTTCTTCTTCTGGAGAAGAAAATTCAAATATTTGGGTGCTTTATAGTGTCTCATATGTCATATAGGCTTTCTTTATTCTTTTTCTTTCCTCTGGGAAATTTCAAAAGACCTTCTGAAATGTTTTTAAAAGAACTTTTTATGTGTTTTGTGTTATTAAATTATTATCTGTGCATCTGAAATAATAGTCATTTCTTTCAATTTTATGAAATGGCTTTCATAAGGAAAGACTTCATCCTATAAATGTATCTATAATGTTGGCTGGGTAGTATACTTTGCATTTTTGATTCAGAAGGGGTGCAGTAGGGTTGCCACTGTATGATTTTTTCAGCTGTAATCAATTTCAGTGGTGTCTATGGGTTTATCACTGGTATATGCTCCAGTAATTATGGAGGCTATGGCAAAGCTTTTCTGGGGATAGTAATGCCATGTGGATGCAGGCACTAGTGGTGGTGGCAGTTCATGGGCAGGGGTTCTTTGGCCCTTGGCTATAACATATAGCATCAGCATGGCATAAGCAGTGTGGACTTCTAAGCAGCATGCACTTGCACCAACCATGGTGGAGTAGGCTGGTCACCAGACCCCTGGCTGACAGGCCTGAGCATCCATGGTAGTTGGTGTGGGCCTATCCTTATGCTCTTGGATGGCATACTCATGTGGTATGCAGGCACATCTAGCTCCAGTCTTTTGGGTAGCATGTGCTGGCAGTGATGACAGGTAAAGTGAGTCTGCCCACAGGCCCCTGGACGGTGTTAATGGATGACAACAACATCAGGAAGCGCAGACCAATTCTTAAGCCCACAGATGATGAACACAGGTACTGGTGATAGCTGCAGTGGGCAGGGCCTCAGGACAGTTCTTAGGAGGGCTGGTTACCAAGCCCTAGAGGTCTTGTCATTGTTGGTAACAAGGTTGTCATCAGTGGCAGCTGTGCAGAGAAGATGGTTTCCAGGCTCTTGGGAAATCAGGCTTCAGTCCCCTTTGCCTGGGAGAACTCCTCCCTTGCACACTTCCCTGTTCCCTTGGATGTAGGACACCACATGGGCTAGCATGCTAGGTACCCAGTAGTATGACTGGATCTTGCTGGTATCACAATGCTGCTATCCTGTGGGTAGTCATCAGTCTCAGCAATGCGAAATGTGGGACTCATTAGGCTCCCAGTAAGAATGTAGTCTGGTGGGTCTGGGATCTTAAAATAGTGCTAGGCTTAAACCGATGGGTTCTCGCAGGTTTTGGGGACCCAGTGAGAGTGCCCTCTCTGCAACAATGTCATCATGCAGCTCCCTCTGCTAGTCTTAGGGTCTGCATATGACAGAAGGGCTTTTCAGCAGCTAGGATTACAGAAGTCCATGGTGGAAATGTGCCCTGCTGGAGATCTCTCACCCACTCTTTACCCATGTTCCGGAGTTCCTCCTGTCTTTGAGCCAGTCCTGGCAGGATGGTTGCTTGGCTTCCCTCTTCTTCTGTGCATCAGAAGTTCCCTGCTGAATTTCAAGGTTCTCTCTTAGACTCTCTATTTGACCTGTGGTTATTTATTCTGTTGTGATCCTTTTTCATGGAGGAGGAGAGGAGCAGGCAACTCAGCTTGCCACCTCAAAGCCCATATAGCAGTTCTTCTTAAATGTCTTAGTCTGCAATGTTTGGCTCCTAAAAGGGGAAAAATAGAAAAATGAAGGGTGTTTTGTCTTTAAATGCCTCAGAAATCTCTTCAACCAGAGAAGAGAGATTTGTAAGAGTGGAGGGAGCTGTACAACCATGGCTGCCTGCCTCTTTGCAGCTCTGTGATCAGAAACAGCAACCAGTGAGTGCAGCACAGATTTTGATATTTGGAGAATGGGGTCTTTTTTATCCACTCTGCTTTCCACATATTCTAGGACCATGTGTACAGCTGGCTGCCATTAGGCAGGGACTAGAGGATAGGTAGCTGCTATTATATGAAAAGCTAAATGTGCCCCCAATTAATCACAATTTACCTCCCAAGACTTTCCCTGAAAGTTTCGAGTTTTCTCTAGATTTTAGAGTGCAAAATTATAGCAGTACCACAAGATAAATTCTGTCCCAAGTGGCTGCCATCTGGGTGAGGAGACAGATTTCTGATACTTCAGATGCAGCCATCCTCCCAGAATTCCAGCATGTGCGTTTATTGCTGTTAACAGGAATCCACGCCCCCACCTCCCACATAGAAATCCTACTCTATCCTATTCTATGAGACTGACACTCAGTTCACTGACAAAATAGCATTCCTAAAGTCTTTCTGAAGAATCATACTATAATAATATGTATTACCTGGAAAATATGCAAACATGAGCTCACACACACACACACACACACACACACACACACACACACACACCTATAAACACACACACATCTCTTTGGTCATATCTGTTTGGAAAACACTTGGTGAGACAAATTAAAATGACAAAAATTTTTATTTTTATTTTAAAATTTATAATACATTCTTTGAACTCAAAATTTCTCCACATCCTTTGATTTCTTCTACAAATATTGATCCCCTAAATCACTATTTCTGCACATCTGCCAGAGATAGGTAGGAAAAGCAGAAGTACTAAAATCACACGATCGTTGCTCCACATTTCCTGGGGTTTAAACTCAAGTTCCTTGGATTGGTACGCAGAGTCCTCAAGAATTTTGTGAAGTTGACATCTGTCTCAACTTCTGTTACATTCACTATTTTATGTGGAGTTTCCTGAAAAGCACGATAGGAATGTGTGTGTGTTTTTTTTTTGTTTGTTTTGTTTTTTGATTTTGAGTTCTTGTTTATTTGCCTGTATTTTTGTTTTAGCTCTGAGCTCTTGCTCAGGCTGTTTTATTTGTCTAGACTAACATTTTTCTCTTCTTCATCTAATAAACTTTAATCAAGTGTCCTCACTTCAAGGAAAACCCCTGGTCTACTCACTATTTTAGGTGACTTTCCTCCTTATACCATGCACCATCTCCACTCATAATAGGTAATGTACTGTATAGAAAATAGAAGTGTCCTTCTGTTTTCCTCACCATTAACTTAAAAGGACCTTTTCTATTATAACAGTGGTTCTCAACCTGTGGGTCACAAACCACAGGAACTGTATTAAAGGGCCGCAGCCTTAGGAAGTTTGAGGACCATAGGGTATGGCATATGGATTACAGTATGCATATTATAAAGGTTTACTAAATTAAGCTGCATAGCATCTCTCTTTCTATATAATGTGTGTATCTATGTTTCTCTTTCCTCCTCTCTTTTTCTCTCTTTCTCAGGCCATCACCGTTAACACAGACACAAAGTTATGTAAACAAGATCATTGCTGGTTCCCAACGTAATCAGGAAGCACTGACCTGGAATGACATTTTCCTCTTGGTCCTTTACTTTTTATTAGCAATCCTTATACTTTATGCCCCAACTGCAGTATATAGTTACAACCAATCCTCTCTGCACCCCTAAGACATCAATCTTGTCAAACTTAATTGAATTGAAGCATGATCAGTTATAAATGGAGCACAGTTGGACAAATAAGAAGAAAAGGAAGAGTAGGAGACACACATTCAACCACTACTGTCATTTTAAGACATGAGAGTATTCTCTGTTGATGATACTTTGTGGTTGCCTCAAAATTTCTCCCCAGAGTTTCCAGCATCTTCACTAGTAATAATTTTGGCCTTTATTCAGAAACATTCATCTATCCCCAACACCAATTCTGATCCTGAACAAGTTAAACACTTCCCAGGGAAGAGCATGCTATTCTATGATGGAAAATTAATTGCCTACATTTCCATGGGGAGCTGACCTTGAGTGGCAGCTAGGGATCTGTGACAGGGTTGATCTATGACAGAACAGGGAACATATCACAGAATTCAAAACTTTAACGTGTGTCCCCATAGCCAAGTTCCATTTGACTTGGTCATTATGCAGCTTATGAAATATCCAGATATAATCTTTAAAAATTTCCCATGTCCCTGTGTTTTATGGGGTGTGAAGTGGTCCTCAAGCCCTTGCTCAGCTGAAGACTGTCCTCTGGAGAAGTCAGCTCCACATTCCACATGAACTTCCAATCTGTAGAAAGCCTTTCTGATCAAAGCCTCTCTTAATGCTAGCTAGCCTCAAATGCCAAAATTAATTTTACTTCGACACTCCTCCTTCTTGGAGTAGTGGTTATGCATAGAGTGGAGGCCTAGATACAAGCAGTATAGGACACCAGAACACCAATAACACCATTTTCCTTGATCTGGATTTGGTTATGTTGTTGGTGGGAGTATTCATTTTGCAGAAATTCATAGAACATTGTACTTATTTTTTTCATATGTTGAGTATATCAATAAAGAATTTTTAAAAAGATATCCAAAGACATTTTGTCCAGAAATGGTAATATTCCTTCATATGTTCCAGTATAAATACAGTGGGTTTCTGAGTCTAATAGACCAAAATGAAAGGGTAAAGTCTTCTCATTCTTATTATTATTATTATTATTATTATTATTATTATTATTATTATATCATAGCTGTGTACATTAGTGCAATCAAGGGGTACAATATGCTGGTTTCATATACAATCTGAACTATTTTCATCAAACTGATTAACATAGCCTTCATGGCATTTTCTTAGTTATTGTATGAAGACAATTTGTATTCTGCTTTTAGTAAGTTCTGCCTGTACCATTCTAAGAAGAACTGTAGGTGTGGCCACATCAATTATCCTCCCTC
>CAUYRH010166270.1:0-12446 GCA_963574655.1 Perodicticus potto | reverse complement strand
GTAAATATCTGATATGCAGAATGTATTTAGATGACCCCTGTGAAAGGGTCATTTGACCCCCAAAGGGGTTGTGACCCACAGGTTGAGAACCGCTGGTCTAAACCTATTTTATTCTTTGATATTTTAAATAATATTCATTTAAAAAATAAAAATATAGAAGATGAAAAACATATATTAATAACAATAAATGGATTTGTTCTGTAAAATTTGGATTCAGTCAAAAGGCTGCACTTACAGACCTAGAAGGCCACGTATGGCCTTAAGGTCTCAGGCTCCCTACCCTTTGTCTACTTGATGTCAAAATACCTTGCTGTAAAATGAAAAATTAATTAGTCAAATAACTGTTGATTTGAAGATGTTAAAGACCTTATTCTATTTCTACCGGTAACTAGTTGTACAACCTTGGATTAGTCATTCCCTTCACTGAGCTTCAGTTTCCTTAGCTATAAAATGAAGGGTGTATGGGAGATTAGGCTTCTTAAAAAGCATTTTGTAGATGGAATTCATGAATCAACCCCAAATCCAAATCTCGTGATTCTGCAGTTTTATCAGAGAAGACCCATAGCTTTTATCAGATTCCTTTTCCTCCCTCCCTTCTTTCCTTCCTTCCTTTTTCTTTCTTTCTTTCTTTCTTTTTTTTTTTTTGTTGCAATTTTGGTCGGGGCTGGGTTTGAACCTGCCACCTGCAGCATACGGGGCTGGCGCCCTACTCTTTTGAGCCACAGGCGCCGCCTCACCTCCTTTTTTTTTTTTTTTTGAGACAGGGTCTCACTCTGTTTCTTTGGCTAGAGTGCCGTGACATTATAATTCACTGCAATCTCAAACTCCTGGGTTCAAAGGTTGCCTTGCCTCAGCCTTCCCAAGTGCTGTGATCACAGCCACCATACCTGGCTGCTTTTTATCAGATTTTGAAAAGGGCCTGTTGCACTAAAAATTGTTCAGCCTCAGGTGTTATTGAAGATCATATTCAAATCTAGGCTTGTGTCTCTGCCAGTGATGCAACAATTCAACCATTCAAATAACAATTTCAAGTGGGTTTTCACTGAACAAGTGAAATAGAACACCCTAGCTCAGTGGTTCTCAACCTTCCTAATGCCACAACCCTTTAATACAGTTCCTGTGGGTCATGACCCACAGGTTGAGAACCACTGCAACCTAGCTCATTTAGCATTATATAGATACTGCTTATGAATAATACCACCATGGAAAGGAAGCAGCCACAGGCTGGCTTACTGCGAATATATAGGAGCAGATCCACTGGCCACACACACTAGGCTTTATCAGTGTACCTAGAATTGATCACATTGCAGGTGATAGATACTCACTCAATTTCCATCAGATTGATGGATAAACTGAAATGCCAATGTGACCATTTACAATGAGAGAGAATCCCTGCCTGCACCTGGATGGTCCCCTTTCCAGGCCTCGAGCTGCATTATTAATCAGAAGATTTTCGAGGAAGGATTTAGAGCAAAAGGATGCAAATAGTTTTGACGAGTCTCTCCTTTGGGTCATGGGGAAGTCCCAGTCTGTCAGCATCATTGATCATTTTTCAGAAAAGAATCTGATAGACTTTTTCTTTCCTGCTATTCAGTGTCGATTTATTTATTTTGTCAGTGGGCATCTTTATTTCCAAGTTCTTTGAGGGGTGTGATCCACTTTGCCTTCAGATACTGCCTTAAAAAAGCAAATTATTTTTGTTAGTGAAATATACTTAACCATCATTGCATGTAAACTCAGTTAAATAGATGAAATATAAAGCATGTGTTTCTACTCAAGAAATCCTTTAGATTGTTAACCCACGTTGGGAGAAGCAACTTGAGTGTCTAATCTCATACAACACAATATCATCATGATTCTTGAATTTCTTTTGACAATTTCAATGAAACTGAGGTTTTTGTTCAAATACATTTTTTAGCAAGTTGTTCTGTCTACAAGAGCCTGTAGATACAACAAGTCTTTTATCTAGTTCCTGGAGGCTCTTCTATTTCCCATGAGAGAAGACTGATTACTTGTTTCTCTGCTAACTTGTCAGGCAAGCAAATTGCTTACCAGGTTGGGGGTGATAACACTTACCCTGTGCATCTGATGTAGACATATTGAAATGATTAGGACATTCCCGCAGAAACTTGCCTACCTGAGCAAGCATTTTCTAAATTAAATCCGTGGTTGTCATAGCATTTTAAATGTTGAGAGAGAGAGAGACAACCTATATGGGGAGTGTACCCCTTGGCAAGCAAGCATGATGTATAATAGCATGCATTTATACAAAATAATTGAGACATCTTCACTGTTAGATGACTCCTTACCAGCTCTTACCTGGAAAACCTATATTATGATTTGATTATAAAAAAATGATTTACCTTGAGCTTGTCAGAAGCGTGCACACTGTATAAAGTGAAACACTGATTTGGAATTTATCCTGCCTCGTTCTCGGGTTGCTAGTGATGCAGAGGCAGGAATTTCAGCCCTCCAATCCTATCAAATAGGATGCCAGGTATAGTCAGACACCTCAACCTCCTATTCCCATGTGATTGTTCACAGTGGTATCAAAGGCAGAAAGTACAGATTTAAAAGGTGAGGCTTGCTTTTTTGGACCCTAACTCCTGTTTTCCCTTGTTAATGGTGGATGGACCTTACTGCCAAAGTCATTGCCTCTACTATGCTCTTCTAACTCCCTGCAAACAAACACCAGTGCCCCAGACACATTGTTGAACTTACTCATTCTAAGGCTACATGATTGACTATGGTTTGCTATATCATCTATGCTATCTTTCATCTGCATTTTAGCAGGAAAAAAATCAAAGGCATACATTTATTGTTCTAGAACTTCAGATTGTAGTAGATGGTAGGTCAAATTTTGATGGAGAGGTATGGGAAGGGGCAAGATGCGGTTCTTCTATCCCATTACATAAGACTTTGTCTCACATTTCTACTCTTGAAATCGCTGCATTTGTTTTTAACTATGCATATGATATAAATAACAGAATGGTTATTGCCACTCCTCTGAGATCAAGCATGTGTTAACCTGTGAGGCTGTTTTATAGTAATTTTTTTTTTTTTTGAGACAGAACCTCAAGCTGTCACCCTGGATAGAGTGCCATAGCATCATAGCTCACAGCAACCTCCAACTCCTGGGCTCAAGTGAGTCTCCTGCCTCTGCCTCCCAAGTAGCCGGGACTACAGGCGCCCGCCACAACACCCGGCCATTTTTTGGTTGCAGCCGTCATTGTTGTTTGGCGGGCCTGGGCTGGATTCGAACCCGCCAGCTCAGGTGTACGTGGCTGGCGCCTTATCCCGTTGAGCCACAGGCGCCGAGCCTGTTTTATAGTAATTAAGAGATAAAACCTCTGTGAGATTGGTGTGCAGATGGAAGGCTTCTGTTGTTTAGCAGGGGAGTGAAGCTGAGGAATTTAATCAACCTCAAAAGTTGTTAGGTTCACCTTTACACCAGCATCATGTTTGTTATTCAGTATGGAAGGAAGGAAGAAAGGAAAGAAGGAAGGAAGGAAGGAAGGAAGGAAAAAAGGAAAACTTCCATCCATTGATACATAGCACACGTGCTATCTCAGTTTTTCTGGAGGTTGGAGAAAATTTGTTCTTAGATTTCTAGGTCCCAGTGCCAGGCTATGCTGCAAGCTGGGCTTATGCTAGGGCATGGGCACACCTAGGGAGTGAGTGACACTGATGAGGTGGTGAAGGTCAGAATTTCATGCATGGGTAGAGCCAGTTGGCTTTGACCCCAGGCAGAGCCTGTTCAATATCCTCACTCTGCCATGCTGGTATCATTCAGTCCCAGTTAATAAGGATGAGGGTGTGTGGATGTAGCCATATAATCTATCCCAGGGTTGGGAAACATATCCCAAGGAATGGTTTGTTGATAGGGTAGTAGTGGTGCCACCTTTGTATATAGAGAACAGCACCTTTATCTGTTTCTCACTCACTCACTCATCAAGTATTTTTATTACAGCTCCTATTCTATCTGGGTACTGGGCTTCATGCTGAAAGAAATACAGCAATCAGAAATGGTTCCTGCCCTCGAAGAAATTACAAAACAGTGAGGGACAGACTAGCAAACAAATATTCAGAGTACTTTCTCATATATATTGTATTAAGTGAATAGAGAAGAGGATATAATTGATTATTTTAGGAGGGACACACAGAAGGCTTTTGAGGAGATGTGTCTTGAGTTGGATCTGGAAAAATGGGAAGAAGTTAGCCAAGTGAGAGGAGGAAGACTTGATTTTCCAGCTAGAAGGAATGACCCAGTACATAGAAACCCTGGAGCAGAAGGCAATGGCCTGTGTTTTTCTGTGGCTACAGTGCAGGGTGGAGGGGTAAGGTAGGGATAGTAGGAGATGAAACTGAAAAAGTTGCAGGGGCCAAAAGGGAGCTCCTGGGCTATGCGAGGAGCTTTGGATCACACCTGTTAGGCAATAGGTATCCTTCAGATATTTTTTTATCTGGAAGAGGATGTGGCTTGTGATCAAATTAAATTTTTAGAAAGAGCATTATGCCAGCACTATGGACAGTGGATTGGAGGAAGAATGGGTGGTGTGACTGAATAGGGAGGCTGATGCCATGATCCAGGTAAGAGACGAAGGGGTCCAGACGCAGGCAGTTGCGGTGAATATGGAAGGCAGGGGGCAGCTTTAGGTGAGATTCAATTGGCATGGCCTGTTGTACAGATGGTTTTAGACAGGTTGGAGTATTGTGGCAGAAAAAGTAGGAAAAAAACTCTTATAAAAGGAAACAGAGGACATTGGGGGTATTTTTCTCAAAGAGAGAGGAATGTGTGCAAATAAAGGGTTTCTATGGAGTGTTCTAGGTTGTTTTCTCATCTCTGAAACTTCTGCAACACTTACGTTTGCAGCCATGCAACTTGGCATGGGATTACAATTTCCACTGTCTTGGACAGTGGGAATACAAAGAAAAATAAGACACAGTCCTCAATCTCAAGGAGCTCACAATCTACTGGGGGAGACAGGTAAATAAGTAAGTACAAACGAGTGTGACATGCGGTCCCTCAGGTACGTGTAAAGAGACAGAGGACTGGCACAGCATGGCAGGATGTGTTTAGAACATCCCATGAAGGCTCTGGTGTAGGAGAGTGGAGTGACTAGATCTGGGTGGATTGGAAAGTGAGGTCAGTCTAGATCTGGAAAACCCATGGAAAGGAAAATTCTCAGTTGAAAAAGCAGATGAATTTCAGCTTCCAGTCTGATCTTATGGCATCGTGGAAAGGACCCAGACCTTCTGAGTTCTGGAAGTCATGCTAAGTCCTAGCATTGCCTTGGGGACCAGAGGCTTATTTAATATTGGCTTTCCCTTAGTTCATTTAGGGATCCTACGAGTTCTGTCTTCTTTGCCCTCCTGCTGATAATGACAGCATGCTAAGCAATAAGGCGAGGGCATTGATCCCTCTGTGAGAAGACAGAGTGTTGATGGGAGTGAAGGAAGAGTGGAAGACAGGATCCAGGCAGTGCTGCCATCTTGGGAATGAGTCCTGAGTGGGTGCTTATGGGGGAAGGTTGCATGAGGCTTCCAAATGCTTGGGTGATGGACGGATATAATAAAAGGAGGCAGAATGATGCTGAATGGTGAGGAATTTCCCTACCTTCTGCCCTTGTCCATCCATGGGTAGCTTCAGGTTAGATGTTTACATTGTAATTATGGTAATAATAATAGCAATAAATTATATAGCTCTAACCATCTTAGGCATATTAGCTCATTTAAACATCCTACCAACTCTGTGAGGAGTTGAAGGTCAGGAAGGCTGATATATGCTGAAGGTAGAAAAAGTCAGTGGTAGAGCTGGGTGTTTAGCCTCATGTGTTTAATCACCCTTCCTGGTAAAGAAAGACATGAGCTCATACATCCCCAGATTATGAGCAGTCCTTGGCTCCCATGCCGTAGAGAAGGGGAGATGAGGCTGTGGTGTGGATGTCCTTGTGTCTGTGAATTCAGGAGGATGAGGACCATGAGGAACGGAAGGATTCCAGGATGCCTAACACGCTGGCCAGACCTTGGGGGGATGAACTGACTGCGTTTGAGGGAATCCTGTCTTATTACATCCCAAAGTGATGTTACTGACCTTGCTTCTTTCCTCATCAGCCCGCTCCTGGAAATGCCAGGCAGCTGAAGCCAAGATGACAAAGGAGAAGACGAGAGGCCACTGAGACCTCAGCAAGTCACGGACCTGGAAGATGAAAAGGTGAGTCTTGTTTGAAATCACATCTCCTGGGCCCACTTCAATGCCCGAGCTTTCAGGCAGAATTGTGTGGTGCGCACACTTTTCTTTATTTTTAAAAGGTAAAACATCGATTGTTCTGGAGACAAGCAACTCACCTTAGCTGTGAACTAATGCCTCAGTCGAATGTAGGGATCAGTGTCTCGATGGCTTTCTAACCCCTGGGCAATGTTTTATAGCAATTACCTGGACAACCAGTTGCTATAGTTACCTATTGTCTATGCTTCAAGATGAGAAATACCTATCGAGGCTAGTTAGTGGAAGAAACAGGTACGCTGAGGGCTGACACAAAAAAGAGACAAAAAAATCTTTATCCGAACAGTGATAAGTTTTAGAGCCTCTAACCTATTCACAGGCTGGTAATTCTGTACCTCCATCCCCTTTTTTGATGTAAATTATCCCAGTTCACAAGGGTGTGCCCTAAACAGACAGGTTTCAAATAGGTGACCACATTGCCATGGTTATAACCAATTGGACCAAGGTAAATACCTCCCCCAGGCTGGGACAATCAGATTCTGTCCCCTGGAAATGGGGACTGAAGCTGTCTTCCACTGGATAAATAGTAGTACGTGTCCTTTGTAGGCTTGGAAGGCTGGGGACTGTTTTCTATCTTATGGAGTGAGGAAAAGAAAAAGCATCTTTCTGGAGGGTCTGTAAGCTTCTTCGCAGAGGAAAGTACTGTGGGGGAGGAAGTGTATCTTACAAGTCTTTTAGGTCCTGTTTTTGTCCCTTCCTGAGGCAAGGTTTTATACGTGCCTTAAAACCTTTTCTTATTTATTTATATCTTTATTTATTTTTGTTCTCACGGCATGAATTAGTTTCTATTGCTTCTCTCTGATTCTCTGCTCCAGGAGATCCTCAAAGCTGCTGATATGGCTTGAATTATATCCCCCCCCCCAATGTATTAATGTATGCTGAAGTCCTAATCACATTACCTTGGAATGATATGGTCTTTGAAGTTAGGTAATTAGAGTGAGCTCATTAGGGTGGCGGCTCTAATCCAACGTGACTGGGGAGTTGATGAGAAGGAAGATTAGGACAGACACACGGAGGGAAGTCCTTGTGCAGACATGGGAGCGGGAATGTCCATCTACAAGGCAAGGAGAGAAGCCTCAGAAGAAACTGACCCTGCCCACACCTTGACCTCAGAGTTCTAGCCTCCAGAATTATGAGAAGATAAGCCCCTATTGCTTAAGTCACCTGGTCTGTGGTGTTTTGTCAGGATAGCCTGAGAAAACCGAGACAGCTCCTATACAAGACAGGAGGCTGTAATTCCTCCTCCCTCTGCCTCCACTGAAGAAAATTCAATAATGAAATAACTGCGGGTTCTTTTTCTAATGGCGATCCATAAAGACAACAGCAAAAGGATCTTTTACTCTGTCTAAAGAGCCAATATCCAGCATTCAAAGCCCCGGAAGGAGTACAGCTCTAAAGGAATCCATCTTCTTAATGTTCTTGTTTGGCTTAAATTAAAAGCATTCAGCTTCATATCTTCCCAAGGAAAGTTACCTGCTGCAGCTTGAATTTCATGAGGGAAAATAATGGTAGTTTTATTAATTGGAATGAATGGGAACTCTTTCTTCAATTCGTTTAAACTCAAGTAAAAACAAAGGGAGTCACTTTGCAGGAGGTATAGGAGCTTACAGAGTCTTCCCGCTGCACTTGAATTCTGAGGTCAGTGTGTGGAAAGGCACTTTCATCAATTATCATCACTTGAGAGAATTATGTAAAGCGAAGTGTCCAGGCCTTTTAATCAGGATGAGGTATTTAGGGAAATGCTGTTGAGATTTCAGAAAAAGGTGAGAGGAGAAGTGGAGGCCCAGAGTGAATAGAAAAAGAAAAAAAGAAGATTGTCTTAACTGAACTACAGGAGCATTTAAAAAGTGGCCGAGCAGACACAAAGTGCAGAGGAAATAGGAATAGTTGGCAGACTCATTGCCAGCAGAAACAGCCGCTGGAGGGATTCTGTTATTTGTTTGTATGCCCCAAGGAAGTTTTTCTCTGAAAGAAGGAAGGGAGGACTTCACTGAGGACATTTTGGGATGTTCTTATGCAAAGAAGTGGCTTTGGTTACCACAAGAACATGGCAAGCGAATTTCAACTCAGATGCAGCTCTGAATACTTGGAACATTATCTCCTTGGGGCATCGTGTTAACATGGATTCTAAGAGTGCATTCTGGTTTGGTAGGCAGGAATATCAATTAAGGATGATGAGCAAATGAGTCCATGTTACACATGTGTCAGCCATGAGACCAAACGTCACAGACTGATGGCCCTCAGTGGAAGTGGCGTTTGTGAGAGGCTTTGCTTGGCCCAGCTGGTTTTCTTAAACATACAAACAAAAAACAACCCCAACAAAAAACAGAAAACCTCTAAGCTAAACTACTACAAGTAGAGAGATTTCTTATTTTTAAAAAAACCGCTCACAGTTTTAGCTTCTTTGTAAATTCCAGTAATACTGGGTATTCCTGAAAGACAACAGGATGAAGCTGGATAGTGTCTCTGTTCAAGCCTGGCCTCTGTGGACACTGGCTGTGTGACCCCAGGCCCTGGGCTAGGTATGTCTCCTCTGGGCTCAGGGATCATGTGACTAGAGGTTGAGGAAGTGGCCAGTGGACGGCCCCCAAAGTCAGGAAGTGCTGAAGTTTTAAGACGATCCCAGCCTAAGAGGCAGGAAAAAGGGCCAGCCAGGGTGGCATAAGCAGGTGACTTTTAGCAGGATATGTGAAAACAAGACCGTGGACGCTTATTTTGTTCCTCAAATCTGAGGTGTCTGCAGTTTTGTTCAGGAGGAGTCGGGTGGCCTAAAGTTTTGCAGAAAAAAGCTGTGACGTATAAAAGCTAAATCCTACAGGGTTTTTTATTTTCTCTGTTTATGCTACTTTCAACCCACCTTTAATGGGTTGAAAAGTGAGACATCCCATCGAACTACCACTCTACCTTTTGTTTTTTAAGAAAATGGATGCAGCAGTCTAGACTAAACCAGTTGTTTGAACTCTGGAGCCACGTACCCAGCTGTCTACATGCCATCCTCACTGTTTTGGTCCTAAACTTTAAACATAAGTGTCCAAAATGAAACTCATTCCTCCGTCCCACTCCCACCAGATCTGATACTTTCAGGTGTCTCCATGTCAGCGACTAGCTCCATCCTCGTCTCAGCTGTGAAGACAGGGAACCCCTCACTCATTACCTGCCTCCTCCTCACCCATTAGCCAGTCATTACGAAGCCCTGTCCATTTTGCCCTAAATATCTGTGGAATCTGCCCACTCTTCTCTGGCTTTCCCTGTCTCTCATTATACCCAGTTCCATTGGCTTTGTCAGGACAGTGGCACAGGGCTCCTCACTGGTCCCTCATATTCCTTTGGCCTCGCAGCCACAGGCATCTTTATAAAAAGGCCAAACCGGTCATGTCTTCTTGCTTCCCCAAATAATTCAATAGCTCTCTATAGCTGTCAAGATCCAAGCTCCACTTTCCCTTCCTCACACTTGCATCCTCACCAAGGCTTGGCCTTTGCTCTTTATGTGCCTTGCAAAGCTCGTCACCCTCCCTTCTACTTCAGCAGGCCTGTCTTCATGGGAAAGCAAATCATCCGGTTCCTAGCCCAAAGCACGACGAAGCTGTTCCTGTAAGGGATAAAGAATCGAAACAAATTCTGCCTTTCTTTGGATGGCACTTGATTTTTAATTTCTTCTTTCAGTACTTGCTGCAATTGTCACAGTAAATTCCAATTTTTCCTGCCGCTGAAATGTCAGCGGCCCATGCTTTCTTACGACTGACAGAAGTAGTTGTTTCCCATACTTGAACTGAATTGTGATTAGGTGGTCAGCAGCCTCTCTGAGGGTCAGTCTTCCAGTTCTTTCAGAAGCAAATTTTAGAAACATCTGGCATAGAGATGTACTTATGCAGGTCTTCCTGCCTTCAGAGGACTGGACTCCTTTGAGTTTACTTTTTCAACTATCTTAGGAGGTCAGGTCCATTACTCTGAGTAACCATTCTGCACCAACTAATAGAAGTAAATGATAGTGTATGGAGGTGTGCTGTATGATAGAGTGGTTGCTAGCTCTGTGTAGCTATTTGAATTTGTTAAAATGAAATGAAATTAAACACTTAGTGTCTCAGAATAGGTATATTTCAAAAGTCAGCATGGACATGTGGCTAGTCATTTAACATGTTGGACACTGACGACATGGAATACAATTCTATTGTACAAATTCTATTGGATGGCTTCCCACTGTCAGGGATCTTTGCTTGACAAGTATGTAGAATGTGCCCAGAGTAACACATGTTCTTTCATTTAAAGAGAATCAATCTCCTCCAAGGTTAAGTGACAGCTACTGTTATTTTGCTTTTAGTAAAACCACGAGAAAGGTGAATCCATGTAGTCTGGAGGGAGAGAAATGGTCACATGGTAATAATACAGGGAAGGCAGTGGAGTTTGAAGAGGGAGGCTCCTCTGGAGTGCTAGGGATATAGAGTGAGCAGGCTGGGTTCGGGGGTTTTTCCTCCTTCGCCATGCTTTCTCTCATTCGGACACAGACAGGATTATCATGTGATTTATGGCCCCTTTCACTTGTCCATAGGATCAGGCCAATTATTACGGTGGAAAGTGAGCTGTCCTCACACTGGGAGTGGGGCAACTAGATGCAAGTGATGTTTGATGTGGCACCTTCCAAAAAAATCTCTGCCTTGTGCCACAACACTGGTGCCCATTTTCCAAAGCATGTTTTCTCTGGTGCCCTCATAGCTGCACTCTCATTGTGTTGCCACTTGTTTTTTCCCTTTGTTTTCCTCCCGAAGTTGTAGGAACGTGGACAATTTTATTCTGGTGCCTGGGGTAGGTAGGTTATTTGATGATTGTATTATAGTCCAGCTGCGTGGTTTTTCTTATTCTCCTATGTAATAACAATAATAATGGCCAAGGTTTATGAAAGATTTGCTATGTTTCTACCTTTGTGCTGAAGATTGCTGATGTGCGACATTATTTAACACTTATGAAAATCTCTATCTCTGGGGTGGCTTACATTGTGGTTAAGAGTCCCCATCTGGCCCTACCACTTATGAGCTATGCCTCTGTCTCCTAATGAAATGCAGTTCATGGTACTTATTTCATTTTCTTCTTAGGACTAAATGAATTACATGGAAGCCACTTAGAATAGTATTTTCATATAAGAAACACAGAATAATTATTCTTACACCAATAACTATTATTGTTATCCCTATTTTCCCTCATCAAAAACATTAAGGAAGGCTTAAGGAGGTTAAGCCATATTCTCAAGGTCAAATTTTTGGCTGTAGAGGAACTAGGACAGGGATTCTAGCCATTCTGATGCCAAAGTCATATCCTTAACTCCAACTGACTCCTTGCTAATACATGACTACATCTGGTATGTCAATATGTTAAAAAGTAAGATAATGTATCTGGCAGTGGTTTAGGAATCATATAGTCAAGGTAAGATGATCATAATCAAAAAGATTATCATAATCATTACCATCAATAAAAAGGACTATATGTTAACTTCATTTGTTCAGATTTATAACACTAGCAGTTCTTTTTTCCCTTCAAAGAAGTAAATTCACTTTCTTTAGCTCCTTAAAAATAAATGTTTTCATACCTGTGACTCTCAGCAGAGGTGCTGGAAGGTTTCCAAATTATACTAAAATAACACATTCAGGGATTCGTTCTGAAAAGCAGGCGTCTAGCCTTTATGGAAGAGAAGACACCAGTTAGTATTTCAGACACCAAACTATCCTACATATGGTCTGGTGATTATTCTCCACCAAGATCTATTGACGCTGATGTGTCAGAAATGGGATTGGGTAACAGCTGTAGAAAAATAATCTAGATAGGGTCTCTACTCCTAAGGGGCATAGAATTTAGTGGAGGCGGACAATATATAAGCAAAGTTTTCTAAGTTGTCTGGGGAATTTGTGTTCCTAGAAGAAATGACCCTTAATCTAGGTCTGGATGGGTGAGTAGACGTTTTTGGAGGAGAGTAAAAACATTCTAAGTGAAAGGAGAAAGAACAAAGCACAAGGACCTAAAGGAATATTTCTTTTTTTTTTTTTTTTTTTTTTTTTTTGAGAGCAGTTCATTACATTTTATAAAGTTGTTCAATTGTTATCATTCATAGAATACTTACTGTATGGTAGACACATACTGAACATTGCATCATCCTACTAATGCTATGAAGCAG
>CAUYRH010166269.1:0-59823 GCA_963574655.1 Perodicticus potto | reverse complement strand
AAGCATCCTAAAATCATCAGTGGGGTTTCAAGAAAAAATCCGTACTTAGTGCCCATATTCAGAGATTGCATTTAATTGATGTACAGTGTAAACTGGTTATTTTATTTTATCATCCTTATTTATTTATTTATTTATTTATTTATTTTGAGACAGAGCCTCAAGCTGTCACCCTGGATAGAGTGATGTGGCATCACAGCTCACAGCAACCTCCAATTCCTGGGCTCAAGTGAGTCTCCTGCCTCCGCCTCCCAAGTAGCTGGGACTATAGACGCCTGCCACAACACCCGGCCATTTTTTGGTTGCAGCCATCATTGTTGTTTGGCGGGCCCGGGCTGGATTCGAACCCGCCAGCTCAGATGTACGTGGCTGGTGCCTTAGCCCATTGAGCCACAGGCACCGAGCCTATTTTATCATCTTTAGTTCCCCAAATAATTCTACTCTGCAATTGCGGTTGAGAACTATTGCAACGATCCTCATACTACATTAGCTTATAAACTAGCAGACGTCATACTACATCATCTTGTAAAATAGCAAAGTAATACACTGGGAGAGGGACCATCATTCTTCCTTTCTCACGATTTCCAGGGTGATTCTGATGCTGTTAGATCACCAATTACACTTTGAGTAACAATGTACCACACAACATCCACTTGCACTTTTCCTTCTGCTGCCCCCCAAATGACTTCCCTCTCTCTGGGCAATCAAATATGGAATCTTTTAAAAGTCTCTCCCTATGTCTTATTTACTTTATCCACTCATTCAACAAATATCTGAGTGCCAGAGATCATTATAAATAAGGTCTGAAAAGGCTATAAGTTATCACAATGAACTCCTTTAAAATCAAAATTTGAATAAAATAAATCACATTGTTTAAACAGAAGAAGCTGACGCTGGTAAATTACACTAAAAATGTACAGATTCATGGTCATTGTGGAGACTAGCAACAGGCAAAGGGAAGAGGTATCATATAGTATGGAGATTATGTAACACCTTTGTAAAGAATAGAAAATCAACTTGTGTGTATCTGAGCCTGTGTTACCTCATCTTTAAACAAGGACAATGATAATAGCAGTATCACAGGATTTTTGTGAATCAATGTGAGGGTACATTTAACAGTGCTGTGTAAACAGAAATGTGTTATATTTTTCTCATAAACTGGCTCTTTACATTAAAATCCTGAGAAAATTTTCCAAAAGATTAACTTCTCATTTATGTGTAATTCCTTGCAAATAAATTCTGCAAATATTTTTTTACGACTTAGCAGCCTTATGAATTTAGCATAATTTTTTTCAAATAGTAGAAGAAAAGTCAATGACAAAGCTAATATATCGCTCCCTATAAAAAGCCTTCATAACTAAATACTCAGATTAGGCATGTAGATTTTTAAACATATGAGTTTCAAATGAGTGCTTTAGAGTTTTTAGAGATCGCATAATGATTTCAAAGCAGTAAGGGGAGATAATAAAATATGCAAAGCCCTCTCATGTAGATAGTTTCCAAATACATACTTAGGAGAAAATAGTGCTCCCAAATAACACACGTGTATCCTATTAAGAAAAACCATTTACAAATGGTTTCCTTACATCTCGTTCTTATAAAGAAAAGGGAATTTCCATCATACCCATCAAAAAACAGGATGCTTCTTGTTTTATAGATCATACTGATTTCACATGATTATATCCTGCTCTTTAGTTGAGAAATTCTCTAACACACAAAGTTTATCAGAAACAGTAGCAAGTTTAGGTCATTTCCCGTTTCTCTAGCCTTAGCAACGAAAAATAAAACTTGAAGAAAATATTTTTAAATACTCCTATTCTAGTAAAAGTTAACTCCAGTTCATATGAAATTTCAAATGTATACTGATTTTTCTCATCCATATGCATTCTTCGATTATATTTGCCCAGCTTCTCTTCTAAAATAAACTTTGGTTTCAGCACATCTAAAAATTGCTAGCAGGACAATTTCTAACATCTATCAGGGTTTTGGTAAAACCCAACTGGATATTTCTGTCTGATATGGTACAATTTCCACTGAGGGTATGTGGGTGCTTTTTAAAAAGATTTTTAAGCTTAGCTGTTACGTTTTCATGAAATCAATACTTCTGTATATGATTTTTTAAATGCTGCTGACAAGTGTTTTATCCTCTCTCCTTTAAAATACTCTCAAAATAAGCAAACAAATAATATCAGAAGAATAAAAAAACAAAGGACAAATAGCTCTGAAAAAGACAGATGACAATCAAAGTCATTCATATCACAATGCCATGATCATTTTGAGAAGCATCATGTTTATGAATGAAAATGCTACTTATCAAATTCATGTGTTCTAGAAACTTGGAATTACAAACATTTGCTTCTCTGCCTGCCAGAGGCAAATGCAGGCAGCAGCTTGAGAATAATTAGTAGAAATATGACAACAGGGAGTAACATTAAATATTATTAGTTAAAATGACAGAAATGCAAAATGTGAAAACTCAATATATGGTCAGCAAGTCATGATTGGAAAATATTTCCAAAAGGTTACGCTGTGACTCAAGGAAGTTTAATTCAGAAATAGTATCTTTAAAAATAATCGTTCCAACATACATCATATCTACTGCATCTTCATAGGTCAAAATAAATTGCCCTTTTCCTGTGACGGTAAATCATAATAGTTCTGCAACATGGCCTTAAAATCCACTTAGGCAACAAATGACTTAAAATAATGAATTCTAGATTTCTTCCTGTTGCCATCGGTCACCTTGAAGATGGAAAGTCAGAGCGTTGGTAGTTGCATGTTGTCTTTCATAATAGGAATAATATCCAGACACAATGGTGCTGAGGACAGAAAAATTAGCACAAGTTTTCTGTGTTTTCTAGCACTATATGCCTTCGAACTAATTAAAAGAGCGAGTCCTTCACAAGATGAAAATGCATTCATTTACATGGTGCTTTGATAAGAAAGAGTTATGAAATCTGCATCTTCTCAAAAATCTCTTCCTTGTTTATCAGAACTGCTCATGGTGCTGTCAACCTTTGGGCTAAGCAGAATTGCCAGTGAGTCTGTTATATGTGAATTGTCCCATAAGAACATCCTTATTATCTGGACATCTCCTCTAGTCATATCCCATTAGTTTAAAAATGTAGATCAATGTAACAAATTCACTAACTTTTACTTTAGGTCAATACTGGCTCCAAGAATGGAAATTATGAAGCAAGGAAATGATGATTGGAGACAGAAGTAATGAGGACATAGGGAGGCAGAAACAATTAGCCTGGCAGAGCTGGAGAAGAGTGAGGGCAGCAGGTGTGGTTGCAGACAGCTGCAAATGGAAGAGGGTGTGACCGTGGGCCTGGGAACAGGGAACTCACCTTACTCAAGAATTTTTCATAGGCCCAGCCCCGTGATGTGCCATTCTGAAACAAGGGGAGGATTATTCAGCTCGTCTTTCTTCTCAATTATAGGACCACAATTATAGAAAAAGAGATACATGGTAGACCTTTGCCATTTATGAAGAATATATCTTGAAGCATCCATGATTTCTCAGATTCATAAGTATTACTTTTATAACTAATCTCCTAAAATGCATTAAAGTACAATCAAGAAGTTTAAACAAGCTCTTGAGGAAATGTTTAATGAGTCTAATTTGGAACTAGTTCTAGAGCTGGTCAACATAAGGGTTAGGCCTACTGTTCTGATGAGTACATGTATTTTACTTTCCTGCACAGCTTTTTTTTTTTTTTTGAGACAAAGCCTCAAGCTGTCACCCTGGGTAGAGTGCTGTGGCATCACAGCTCACAGCAACCTCAAACTCCTGGGCTCAAGCAATTTTCCTGCCTCCACATCCCAAGTAGCTAGGACTACAGGTACCCACCACAACACCCAGCTATTTTTTAGTTGCAGCTGTCATTGTTGTTTGGTGCCCAGGCTGGATTCAAACCCACCAGCTCAGGTGTACGTGGCTGGTGCCTTCGCTGCTTGAGTTACAGACACTGAGCCTCTTGCGCAGCTTTTTTTAGGGAATATCATGTTAATTATACATAATCAAAACACAGTAAAAGCATACATATAGTATCATATAAAGTCGACACATTTACTGTTTTCTTATGGGTTAGTAAATCTCTCTTGGAAAACGAATCAAGCTGATCTGTTTCCCAGTCCTTTTCTTTCTTTCTTTCTTTCTTTTTTTTTTTTTTCTGTTGTTGTTGCTGTTGTTTTTTGAGATGCTTGTTCTGTTGCCCGAGCTACAGTGCCATGGCTTCAGCCTAGCTCATAGCAACCTCAAACTTCTGGACTCAAACAATCCTCCTGCCTCCCCCTCCTGATTATCTGATACTAAAAACAGGTGCCAACATATGTGGCTAAATTTTCTATTTTTATTAGAAAGAGGGTCTCACCTTGCTGAGGTTGGTTTCAAACTCCTGACCTCAATTGATCCTCCCACCTAAGCCTCCTAGAATTCTCAGATTACTGGAGAGAGCCACCAGCCTTGCCTTGTTTCCTATTCTTATTACAAAGGTAAGTGGAGCAAGCAGTCAACACTGACTATACTGCTAAGCATATCTGGGCATTTTTCTACAGTAGATGATTTCAACTGCATTATCTCATGCCTGATATCCTCCTCTTTTGGAGTCTCCACAATTTCTGTGTCATCCTCACTTGTTTCTTCCACTTCGTTAGCTTCTTCATGCACTTCTAGGCTGGTCTGTTCTTTGGTCAATGGCACTTGGAAAATTGCTTCTGGGTCAGGATCATTACAGGTTGCTACCGCATCATCCACTGCAACAAAACATTCTGCCATGGGAGATAAACTGTCTGATGGGGCCAAAACATTGTGCCCTTCAGTTGTGACAAATTAAACTTTCTTGAACACTTCTGTATTGTTTCTGGGTGAACTGTATACCAAGGATAACTGATCCAGAAGACAGCATCCAGAGCATTAACTGATGCAATGAACGAGGCTTCTTCCACAGGAGGACCATAGGTTTGTGTTTTAGTAATGACCCATTGCAGGAGCTGCGCTCACTAGTATGTTTTAAGTGTTTTGATAATAGGTTGGTCAAGAAGTTGGATTTTTGAGGTCATGTTTGGAGGCAGAAACTTAAGTGTCATGCTTGTGACATGATTCACCTGATGGTGGCCAGGACCACCATCAGGACCAGGACAGTTGTCTACTCTCATTATCCAAATGAGAATAGACCATTTCTTCTTAATTTCTAGGTTGATACCACTTACCCACTCCTTAAATAGCACACCAGTTATCCATGCACATTTGTCTGATCTCCAAGTAACAGGGAATTTTTCAGGGTTCAGTTTCTTGAATGTGGGTGCTTTGCCAATTTGCCAGTCACTAAGGGCCTTAGTTTCTCTATGGTTGAACTAGAGCAAAGCAGAACTGTGAAAGGGTCTTTGGAAAGTTTTCTACTCTTACATTTGTCACCCTCCATGATGAGGCCCCTGTCAGGCATTGCCCTTAAAAAGAGTCCATGCTCATCAGCATTAAAAACGTCTTCATCTTTCAAGCCCCTGGTAAAGTCCAGGAACTTTTTTGGTGAACTCTTCCACAACTTCTATTGGAACTTTACTGGATTTGCCACACAAGACTTTCTGGGAGATCTCATGTGATGGTTTAAATTTCTCAAGCTGACCATTTGATGCTTATAAATCTTCCACCCCAAATTCCTGTGTGAATTTTTTAGCCACTTCTTGAATCATTAGCCAGGAGATTTAAGCATTAGCCCTCATATGTTTGAACCAGCTTGATGTGTCTTCATTGATTTCAATGAAGGAAGTTTTCATACTTTTCTGCTGTAGTTTTGTTTTCCTTATAATATCTCTCCAAGTACTCATGTTTACTTTTTTTAGATGCTGCTAATTTTGGTCTTGCTAACACCAAAATGTTCCGTCATCTTTCTTTGGCTTCTGCTTTCCAGAAAATATAGAAGATCAACATTTTCCTTCAATGTCCACTCTTTGAATTCTTTTCTTTAGGCCATCATGTCTCATTTAAATTTAAGAAATTTTTCAGTAATTGTAGGATATACCTATAATTCAAACCAGTTCTTCACATTGAAAAAAATCTTCAACATATGATAAACAATAGAACATTAGGCCTAATCCAAACATACAGTAATAATAAAACATGTGAAAATAACTTATACTAAAGAAAAAAAACACACACACATGTTCTCCTCCTTTCTGTAGAGAGGACTCAACTGGTCAAGTTACAGAAGGTAAATTAACATTGTATGTCACATTCCAACTGGTCAAAAAAGAATCTACTGAGGTGGTCAATATAGAGAGGTAAGTCTTCCATTGAGTACATGTCCTGCATGTCTGGTCTATGAAAATTAGGTTAACTTAAGGACGTGACCAAAGTAGGGAGGTGGTCTATTATGGGAGTTCTTCTGTAATTTTTTTCTAATTACAATCATAAACGTTCCCTTCCTTTCTTTCTATTCTCTTTAATTACTAGCATTGTCTTGCTGTCTCCCTTCCCATCCTTATCTGAGTCAATTTCAATAATTAACCCTAGTACCCAGGACATTGGGACAGTTAGCACAATGAACCCAACAGCATGGAAGGAAAGAAGAATACTACTGAGAACCAAGGCTGTTTGGTCTGGGAGGCTTTCTGGAATATGTTCTGATTTCATCTTCAATGTGAGTACATCCAACATCAGCAAAATGCAAACCATCTCAAGTACTATCTGTTATAGATGTCTCTTGCTTAGGAAAAGACAAATAAATGGTGAATCTATAAATGCTACACAGATAATGAAAAGTTTACACAAAAAAGCTGGCAGCTGATGGAACAATCTCTTTTAGGTCTTCATTTTTAACCAATGTTCTGTGCAAACTTTGTATACTAAAGTATTCTTTGAAATAGGTATTATTTTTGTCATAGTGTCAAATCTTCACTGAGGATAATTTTCAGTTCCTTTCTCTCTCAGTGTCCAACTGATCAAACTGATACTTTAAATACAATCTTCACATTTTACATTTCCGAGCCAGTTTCTTTCCTGCACTGAATATGGTGACTGCCAACTCTTGCCTGGCATGACTGCTCTGTCTTCATGGTATTTCAGCTTTCTTCTTAGGATGTTAACATTTTCTTGTTGCCATCTCTGTACCCTTCTCCTCAGGTCTGCAATTTCTCTAATATACTCCAAATTATATTGTAAAAATATATTTGTGCCTAAGTCTCTGCCCACAAAGGAAAAGAGAGCAAGTTGAGTTCAAACTGTAGAAGGACCACCCTCACTGAGCAGAAATTACTCGTTTTCTGATTGTTACCATCCGATGTTTGAAAGCAATGACTCTGGTTGCAGTTGCCTTGTGTTTACTCTTTCATTACATTGGGCTTATTATCATGAAGTCCAGAATAGCACTAATGAGACCAGAAAACATAAACAAATTTACAAGTACTGCCCACATTTTAGTCTAATTAATGATTAATTTCTTACATCTGAAGGTGAAAGTAAGACCAGAGTCTTTTGCTCTGTCCTAGGGTACCCTTACTTAGAAAACACAGATGAATAAAGAAAAAGTTAGTATTTACAATTCCTGCCACTCCTAGCATAAGGTAGGGGAGAGTGAGAACCCAGTTACACTGTGCTAAGCCTACTAAACTCACCCTAAAACTAGCTGGTGGCTTGTGACCCACAGAGAGGTTTCCCCCCATATAATGTGCTGTAAAAAAATAGAAGGGATTCTAAAATACCTATAAGGCAAACTACCTTTAAACTGAACTCTCCCTTGAAGGCTTCCTAGAATTGAGGATTTCTTTTTAGTTTTCAAAATATTAAGAGGTACAAATATTTTTCTTTTATCTATACCAAGTCAAGGGTTTTTAGTGTGCTCATCACTAGAATAATGTTCATTGTACCCTTATACCCAGAAGTAAGTTTTTACCCTTCCCCTCACCTCCTTCTTGGAGTCCAATGGCCTTCACATCTCCTTGTGCCACGTTGGGTCCATCAACTAGCTGTCAATTATAAGTATGTGCATGTGGTGCTTAGTTTTCCACTCCTGAGATACTCTGCTTAGGATAATGGTCTCCACTTCTATCCAAGTTGCTGCAAAAGATGTTATGGCTGAATAGTGTTCCACTGTATATGATAAACCACATTTTCTTTATCCATTCATAAATTGGTGGACACGAAACATCAATTGCAATTGTGAATTGTGCTGTGTTGAACATTTACATGATAAAATGACTTCCTTAGGGTAGATACCCAGTAATAGGACTGTTATATCAAATAGTAAGTCTACTTTTATTTCTGCGAGGAAACTCCACACTCTTTTCCACAGAGGTTGTATTAATTTGCAATCCCACCACCAGCGTTCTTTTATCTCTGAATCCATGGCAGCATCCATTCTTTCTAGACCTTTTAATAATAGTCATTCCACAGGGCAAAAGTGATATTCCATTATAGTTTAAATTTGCATTCCCTGATGGTCAGTGAGTGGTGTTGAACATTTTCATATGTTTACATGCTTCACTTTTGAAAAGTTTCCGTTCATGTCTTTTGCACACTTTTTAATAGGGTTGTTTATAATTTTTCTTGTTGATTTGAGTTTTGTAGAGATTCTGGATATTAGGACCATATTGAATGTATGATTCTTCCATTCTAAAGATTTTGATTATTTCCTTTGTTGTGCAGAAGCTTTTTAACTTACTTAAGTCAATTTATTTATATCATTGCTGTATTTGCCCTTGTGATTGTAGTCATAAATTTTTTGCCTAGGCCAATGTCTTGTTTTTCCCATGTTTTCTTCTAGAACTTTTATGGTCTCATGCCTTACATTTAAATCTTTTATCCATTTTGAATTTATTTTTTATCTATGGATCAGAGAAAGGTCCTGTTTTATTCTTCTGTATATGGCTATCCAGTTTCCCATCACAATTTATCGAATAAAGCTTCCTTTTCCCAGTGCATGTTGTCTGCTTTGTCAAGGATCAGTTGGTTGCAGGTACATGGCTTTATTTCTGAGTTCTCTATTCTTTTATACTGGTGTATGCTTCTACATACCAGACTTAAATCTCCACTACTATTTGACCATTTTATCACTGCAAAATCCTTTGGTTTGGGAGGAGTCCAGGATCGGAAAAGGGTTCACTGGGAAACATCTATCTAATACATGTATCACATTACTGATATTTTAATGACATGCATATTATTTATCCATTTGAATGTGTGTTACAGAAGTTCTATATATCATGTATCCTTATGATGACAGGGAAAAACTACTGTCCACATTCCAATGGTAAGAAATTTATTTTGAGTTCTTGGGTTGATATTTATCTTGATAAGTACTCACACAAAAATTTCAACCCATCTTATTCTTGACCATTGAGCAGAATTATAGGATCAGCCTAAAAACCCAATGGAAATTTTTGCTAGTCAAAGCATATTTTCTGGTTTTAGAATTCAAGTCATGCCTTTTTGCCTTGTAACATCATGATTTAACAACTGAGTTAAGCTGTCCAGATCTCTATGTTGTTTTATTAATCTGTAAATGTATAAATATTAATTAACACATTATGCCCAGTTTAGGGTTCACATCAAAGTGTTTACGTGGGGGTTTGAGTCAAGTAGAAACACAAACCTGCTATATCCTTATCATGGTATCATTGGTATTTCTTACTTATTGATCTGGGTAGTAGCTGTCTCCTCACATGTCAATCACCTACAACTAGACTTTTACTTCACTGAGGACATAAACGGCACCTTACTCAATTCTCTCTCAGTGCCGCAGTATGGCCCACTAATTCTTGTTAAATGAATTAACTGCTGTCAGAAATATGCTTGCTGAGTGAATGTATGCATCTATCAATGAATCAGGAGGCACTGAAGACATATCTTCCCCACAGAAATTTCCTCATGACCAGAGTGCACAATTTAAAAAAAACAAAGTAGTAGCTAACAACTTGAACTCCTATCAAAAACCAAGGACCCTCTTTGAGCAGCAATGTAACAGTTAAATCCTTTTCATCATAAGCACTTAATATTCCATCCTATCTACTCGTTTAGGGAGGAGCTAATCTTACTGATTGTACTTCACTTAGAAAAGAATTCAGATTCAAGGAATAAAATGGAGAAGAAATAAGGGCTTTTAAAAAGTAACTAACATTTTGTACAAACCACACAAACCTCTGAGCCCTATTAAAATCACCGATAAGCAATCTTGGAGAAACATTCTCCAGTAATGGCTAACTGGGCTCTTGCAGCAAAGCAAATTGTTTTTTCTTGGCAAATATCCCACAAGCAACAGGCAGCAAGACGTTTTTCATGCTACACATACAAGTTCTCATGTATATCTGCAATTCTAATGCCAAATTCAGTTCTATCTCAACAGATAGTATAACTGCAAAGAAAAGACCTTCCCAGGATATCTAGTTGATCCTTAGCAGGAGCTTCAAGGTTATAAGAATGAATTTCCATGTATCACAGTATAGAAAACCATTCTGTCCATTTGGCAAAAGACTCCTCACTTTTTCCTTGCCTTTCCCCTGGCAAGAATGTTTGTTTAGTGAGGGACATCTGGTCAGCATGTAGCACGCAGAAGACTTACTGCTTGCCCTTTAGGAATATACACCTAAAACAACTGAAATCAAAACGACACTAATATCAAATAAAAAGAAAAACAACAAAATGTACATAGGTGCATTGAAATGGATCATTGGTGGGATTACAGTGGCCAGCTGGGCTAAGCTGGTGAAGATCAAAGATTTTAAGTGATGTTTTGAATGAGAGAGAAACAGATAGATGAACTGGAATTCATGTAGACATTGCAGAGGAAAAGAGGTTCTGACCAAAACATTATAGGACAGGAGAGTGTGAACACATATAATGTAGGTTCTATAAATGTCCCTGAATAGCTATGGGTAAACGCTGGGGTTGAACACACACACGCACAAGATTTGGCTGGAAGTATTAATAAACAGTGTGCACGTTTAGATTTCATTTATCAGTTGATAGGATTTTGTGGTTCACTGAGAGCAAGAAATGGCCTTCAGCTAATTAATCAACACCCAAATAACTAATTTTCAGGATTTGGTAACTCTCTAGAGAATACCTGTATCCTAAAATTGACTATTTCATTTTATACACACAAAAGAACAAGGCAACAGAGAGAAAAATAAAGATTGAAGAAGGGGCTAAAAATAAGGAAGGACTGCTTAAGGAGTTGTATAACTGCTCAATTATGTGGGTTTCCGGGGAGATCACCCCAACATGAAGTGTGTGCAGAATCGACACATAGATCAAACTATACTATGACAGCCCCCCGCTATCCTCTGGAGATATGCTTCAAGATCCCCAGTGGATGCTGGAAACCTTGGATAGTACTGAATCTTATATGCTCTGTACACACTGTTTTTTCTATACACACATATTAGAGAAAATTCAATTTATAAATTAGGCATAGTAAGAGACTCAGAACAATTACTAGTAATAAAATAGAACAATTATAACAATAAACTACAATAAAAGACATGTGACTGTGGTCTTTCTCTCCTTCCCCAAAATAAAAAATCAAAAATCAAAAACTGTACTGTCCTTGTTTATTATTTGAATTACCATTGATCACAGGTAACTGAAACCAAGGGAGGCAGGTAGTAGTACTATATTCCATCACTTATGCATGCCTCTGCTTTTTCTGTGTCATAAATCATACACAAGAAAGATCTTTCTTAAAAGATTTATTTATAAGTTTAGTTTATTAAATGGAGGTTTATGTGGTGATAAGGCAAGAAAAATGAGAACCAGATTGTTATTCTGTGTGCAATAATTCCTGCCAAGAAAAGGAACAAATTCAGAAAATAACTTTTTTAGATTTTTAAAAACTGTAAAGTTTCCTTTTTATGAGTCTTCACATTATTTTAATATCTTAGTGGCATTTTCTTGTAATATTTTTAGTTTTAGGGCATGAGGATAAAAAACAAAGCAAGATAGAAAACAGAAAACATATTTGAGGAATAAAAGTAAGAATACCATTACTGCTCTGATATTAATGAGTCTAAGTAACAAGAAAACATCCAGATAAAAAGTGGGTAAAATTTTTGCTGATGGTTCTTCTGTATGTCATGTTTTACTATTTCTAGCTGTCCTGAACTTGCCAAATTCTATGTTCAAATGTTCAGCATCAGGGAGATATAAATTTTTTTCTAAGGAAGAAAATACTGAGAAAAATTATATTGATTCATAATAGATTTTGAGACTCAGATTCTGGATTTAGATTTGTTCCTGAATGAATTTTATTGTCAAATCATATTATCCTTATGGAATACATTTGGGCTGGAAATTGTTCATTTTCAATGTCATGAATTTATAGAATTTCTAGGTATTCACTGCTATACGATATCATATCTACTAGAGTGGGTCATTGTTTCAATGCATCTGTATTAGGCATTTGTAAATCCAATAGAATCAAATTTGGCATTGGAAGAAACTACAACTCTTTGAACTATGTCAGTAGTTAAAGGAGTGGAACGAAAAAACTCCAACATTCCATGAGCTATGCGTACCATTAGGGAATATTTAAATCTGGAAAAATTCCAAGGAATGAAATCAGAGCTAAGAAGAAGTCAGAAAAATTGTGCTAGAATATCTGCAAAAGCAAATTAAACCTTTATGTCTCACAAGCATAGATTGCAAACACTAATGTCCTACTTGCCATCCCACAGACTCAGCTCCTTTGCCCAAAAGATAGCTGATTGCTACATTTATTGTACTCTCTGTCCATGTGAACACTGAACACTTGTAATGGAAGAAATGCAAAAAAATAGGGTCGGGTGACTGGATATTCACCCTGCAGTAACTCTCCACTAAGATACCGCCAGATTCCTGATGGGATATGCTGCAAAAGTCTTCAGTGAATCCACTGTCATGCTGCCTGGTTGCTCATCTGCTTTGTCACATAGACCACCTGAATACTCCAGAATCTGGAGTTAAGAAAAAGAGATGATTAATGCCCTATTGTTGGAATAGCCTCAGCAAGACCTTCACACCCGTGCAAGCTCAAGTGGGAAGAATAGAGTTTGAGCTCCATGCTTAAGCATTTTACATTGAAATTCAAGGGCTTCAAACTTTTTCAAAGACAAAACCCTGCCCCTGACACCAAGGATAAGCATGTAAGTGTGTACTCCCACCATCAGGTGGTCCTTAAATAACCATGACTTCCAAATAAGCAAAGGGAAGCCCAATCTACTACTTCAGTCTATAAATAAGAGCAGAAAATCTCAGGCATTATCATAGTAACTGATGATAATTTTTTTTTTTTAAGGAAGCCATGATGGGCCCCATATTCCCAGCTACTGAGGAGGCTGAAGCAGAAGGATTGCTAGAGCCCATGAGTTCAAGTTCAATCTGAGCAACACCGCAAGACCCTATCTCCATAAAAAGTAAATATGTAAACAAACGAACAACCATAAATTCTGATGCTTCAAGAAACCCTGGCTTTCTGGCTTTGTCCCATGAGATTAATTATACCCCCTTAGACTTTGAGAGGTAAACTGGAGCATTGATTAAAAGTAGTATTTGTTCTGGGTTCTGATTGCCTGATGAAAGTCTGACCAAGCGGCTAAAATGCACTTACCAAAGTCTGTGTACTTCAACTGCATCTTACTGGTAGCATTATTATGACACTAATTTAGTTAACATTCATTAAACTCTTAGCACAGTGGCAGAAATATAGCGTGTGCTTAGTAAATGTCAGTAATGAACCCCACACTGTGAAATACTGTTTGGATATCACATATCTGTTGTTGCCTTCCTCTTGTCTTCACTTGTGACCTTAAATGAGCAGCACTACAGGGTTTGGACTTCAGCGGCCAACATCTGTCCTCTAGAGAATCAGGCAGTCCGGTGCCATAGCTGGCCCAATTCTGTTTTATCACATTCTGCTCCAGCCTCACTACGTGATTCCATTCATCTCCTTCCTGTTTTTAGTTACTACAACCGGGGAGAGATTTGAGATTTTCTAAAAGGCTCCTAGAGCAAAAACAGATATATTGTATTTGTATTTTCAAAGCATTCTTAATTATAGTTTTGCAAACATTTCCCAAGTAATAGATTTTGAAACATAAAAGACTCCTTTAGGTACAATTGTATATAATTATATAATCCTATAGTTTCTAAGTAGCCTGTGTCTTTAGTTTCCAATTTATCATGTGAATAAAACTTCTACCTGTCATGTCTAAAATAAAAGTCTACAAATGAAGGGGTCAGCTTTATGTTGAAAAAAATCTACACTAACTTTGTTTCAGGAAAAAGATTACATATTAAAAATTGAGAGAATTTCAGCTGACAGCCAGGCACTGGAGTCATGTTTAAATTGTGTAGTTTGCTCAAAGTTCACAACAACAGCAAAAAATAAAAAAAGTCATACGGAAGTTAACTAATATTCTAATAGGTACAGTTTTAACCTTGAACTTAGAAAGAAAGTCTTTGAAAGTTTCCCAGGAATGTGACACAGAAAGTTAATGGTTGGTGCCGTAGGTCTATAAAACAAGACCCTTGCCTTCTGAACTTGCTCTGGGGAAATAGAAGATTGAAGACAAACAGTGACTGACCGTGGCCTTAGCAACAGTCCCTAAGAGTTACACACCAACCTTTGTTAAGAAGAAAGGTTTCAAGCTTGGATCATTTGGATTCTTTTTTGTAATACTGGATATAAATCACTGCCTATAAGGAAGAGGTCCTCAGGAATCGGCAGCAGAGAACCTACAGTTTAGAACTTCCAAACAGGAAAAGATACTATAAAATTAGGTGCACACCGTGAACAGACATTCTGGCATCTAGTGTGAGTGCACATCTCTGTTTTGTAGTCCAGCCAATAGAAGAAACATTTCTATCCTAAAAGATTTATCAAAAAACAATCACCTTCTAAGATCCTCAGTAAGTATCCCTCTCCAGCTGAAATCTTGGTGATTCCTTTGCTCAATACACTAAAATAGAAGAGACATGAAAAAGAAAATTAGAGCAAGAAGGGAAGAACAGAGAAGACCCTATGAACTAGCTACACCCTGACAGAAAAGTAAATATTCGTATTTAAATTTTGACAGATTAACTATCCAATTAAAGTGTTCCAACTGGAACTCCTAGAAAAAGCCAGCAGCATAAGCTATTTTATTGTCCTTAATACAAACATGTCCCCAAATCTCTTTTTCAACTTGGTATGCTTCAGAATTATTTTTCCGTTTTCATTTCCAGGAAGAATGGGAAAAGAGAATTAACACTACCTTACATGAAAATAACTAAAAATGCCTAGTATCCCAGAATAATAACAGATGGCATTGGGTGCAAGATAAAACATGTCAGATAATGAAAAAGTCAAGTTTTTACCCCCTTTCTACTATTGAGTACCAACAACGCAAAGCCTTGCCTTTTTTTTTTTTTCCTGAGTTACTTGGCCAACATATTTTGCTTTTGTCCTCTTTTGATTACACAGCTTGATCACACCTCTTCCATTCTTTTATTTTATTATTATTTTATTTTTATTTCTGATTAATATGAGGGTACAAATGATTAGGTTAAAATGTTTGTGTTTGTTAGGTAAAGTTCAAATTGTAGTTGAGCTCTTCACATAGGGGCGTGCTGTATATTCTTCTGTTGTGGCCATTAGGTGAGAGTTTACCAACCTGCCCCCCTTCTCCAATCTCCCCTCTCCCTCCACCCCTCTCCATACTTTAATTTAATTTTGTTTTTTCCTCATGTGGGGGTGTATTTGTTTATTTATTGTTTTCAGATCAGTATTGCATAGATTGGATACTTGTTTTTCCATTTTTGTGATACTAAAAAGAATGTTCTTAAGTTCTATCCAGGTAAATACAAAAGATGTAAAGTCTCCATCTTTGTATGGCTGAACAGTATTCCATGCTATACAGATACCACAGTTTATTGATCCATTCATGAGTTCACGGGCACTTGGGTTGATTTTATGTCTTAGCAATTGTGAATTGAGCAGTGATGAACATTCTGGTGCAAATGTCCCTAAAGTAGAATGATTTTTTTTCTTCAAGGTAGACACCTAATAATGGGCGTGTAGGATCAAATGTAAAGGTCTACTTTTAGCTCTTTTAGGACTCCCTATAGTTCTTTCCACAGAGGTTGTATTAGTTTGCAGTCCCACCAGCAGTGTAAAAGTCTTCCCTTCTCTCCACATCCACGTCAGCATCTGCAGCTTTGGGACTTTGTGATGTGGGCCATTCTCCCTGGGCTTAGGTGATATCTGAGGGTGGTTTTGATTTGCATTTCTCTGATGATTAGGGATGATGAGCATGGGTATATTCATCCATGGAATATAATAGAGAGCTTAGAGTTGAACCCAGACACCATCACTGTCCTATCTTAGATAAACCAAACAAAAGCATGCACTGGGGTAAAGAATTTCTATTTAAAAGGTGATGCTGGGAGAACTGGTTAGCCCGATGTAGAAGACTGAAACTAGACCTGTACCTTTCACCACTTAAAACAATTGACTCTTGCCGGATAAAAGACATCTTATATTCTTTAATGGAAATTTCAGTATCTCATGTCTTTATACAATAACAACAAAAATACAACACCATTTCTTTCTTTGTGGGAAACACACTCAGCAACCACCCCTGTGTCGCAGCTACCCTCCAGCAACCAGAAGATTCCCTGATGAAAAATGGAAAGAACGATGAGAGACTTCAGTTGGTAAGACTGTATTTTTTCTCATAACTGTTGAGTTTTGTGTACTTTAGAAATGAAAATTATATATCCTTGGTCATTTTTCATATATAGGAAGAGATGGATCAACTCTATGGAAGATACCAAGTCGAGCTAACGGATGCAAATAATGTACATTGAGATCTTATAAGAGAGGTTGGGGCTCATCATTTGCAACAGAATGGAACATCATTATGTTAAGGAAGAGGCAATAGTATGCACAACTGCACCTTTCGGAGCCTGAAATATAAATGACGGAAATCCTGGTAAAATTAACCCTTGATCTCATGGAATTGACAGAGAATAGTTCACGTTCTTTGTGCCCTTGATTCCCTCAACACGGTCATTAGAAGCTTCTTTACCACTGATTCCCTTTCCCGCTCTCCTGCCCTTTTACCCCCCTGCCTATCTCTCCTTCCTTCCTTCTCTTCTTCCTCCCCCCTCTTTTCTTCCTCCTTTCCTTCTCTCCTTCCCTTCTTGCTTCCCTTTCCCTTCTTTTCCTCCTTTCTTCCTTGCTTCCTCTCTTCTTCTCTCCTCCCTTCCTTCTTTCCTTTCCCTTCTTCCTTCCTACTTTCCTTCTAGTCTTTAATCATGTTTGGAATGTTTTTTCAGAATGTTTAGACTATTTTTCTCACATTGTCACCAGCTCATTACTGCAGAGTTACACTTCACAAACAAGAGCTGGCTGGAGAGCAACTTGGCTTAGCTGTGCTATCTCAGGGAATTATTAGAAGGATGCATTTCTTAATTTTTAAAAAGACAAGCACAATCTGATGAGCAGGCAGCCTGGCCACTCCCTGTTTCTCTCTTTAGTGCTGTCCCCGGGCCTTTGGTCTCAAACAGTTACTCACTAATGAAGTACATAGCAACAGTGTTATTTTTCAGGTTAGAACCAAGATCCCATGTGCTTTATTGTGAGAACACATCCTTCACAGGTTTATGGTAATCGTTTTACAATTTTGGCTGTTGTATGTGCTAACAATTAGAAGCTTGCATTTCACAATAATGATAAGCACTGAACTTTACACAAACACACACGAAGAATTACCAAGTTAAACCCAATTTTCATCATATTAATTCCATTAAAATCTGGTTTCTTAAGTATGGCACCTGTGCCCTACACACATGCACATATATCTTTCTATTAATCAATGATTTTTGATGCAGTATTGTTTTCATGTTCAGATAACTTTGATCAGGCAAAAGAAAAAAGTCTACAAGTTCCTAGATAAATGTGTTGCAAGTGTCCATATAAGATAAAAATCACGAAAGTAGTTACGTATTGTGTATTTGGAAAATCATTCAGAAAGAGACTCATTTCTGAACATATACAGAGTATTTAGCACATATTCAAAGTTCAAAGGAGGAAAGTAGGGCAACCAAAAAGTTTATAAGGGTCTTATTTGTTTTATTCCATCCAGTAGTCTGTGTTTGAATATCATCGATGAAGTTTTGACCAGAGATTGGAACGTCATCAATGATTATTAAAAAGCAAAACCAAAAGACTAAAGACTCTAATTTAGTCTATTTATACCTCTCAAAGAAACTTGGTAGATTAGGTGATCTTTTATTTTGGGGAGAATATTTTTATTTTTTCTCAATAACATATGTTTGGTTTTATTACTGTCTTTGTTTCCTATTTTGTTGGTCTCATCAGACATGCAAAAAATATTTTCTAGATTTATCTGCTAGGATCTCCCATGGAATTCTTCATATAAAGACAAATAATACAGAAATGATATTAGCAAAATTAGAGCAGAGTATGCTGTGGTGATTGTCTATTCCACAAAGTAATATGAAAATGATGGGGTAAATGTCTGAGGAAGCAGGCCCGGGAATAAGAACATGAAGGAAGACAATTTAATTCAGCATTTTTACATTCATTAGAATCATAGTATATGAAGATATCTTTCACTGTCTACTCATATATATAATCCTTGGTTATATGTGTCCCTATCTAGAGACTCAGAGTTAAACTGACACTACTAATCATCCCTTTTCTAAATCGATATTCTAATAACTAACAATATTTCCCCTCCGTATTCATTTCCCAGGCTGTATTCCTTCTCCGGGGCTCCATTTATTATATACTGTGTCTATTTGACCAGACATCTGTTCTTTCAGGAGTGTGAAAGCTTCCATGTCTAATTTTCCCATCTAAAAAGGTGAGGATCTTCCCTGCTCTTGACTTCTATGATGAAAGTGCATGGATAATTTAAAATGCATGTTATCAGGAATGTGGGATAGCATCAGTGAACCAAATGTGCCTTCAGGTCCAGAACCAAGCTGGTAAGCTGTTGAGCTTTGCTTCCTCCCCCGACATCTGTGGGTTGGAAGAACAGCGCCTGCGCTGGCTTCCTGACCACTGAGGAGTGTGACATGCTTGCCACATGGAGCGCAGAATTCCCAGGGACGGACGGCATCTGGCTGATGATGAGAATACTACCGACGTACAAATGATTTATATTTACTCCAGTAATTGGCCGTTCCTAGCTAGAGGAAGCCAGGACAAAAATATAGACAGAAAGGCTTCTTTTTTGCTGTGGTCTCTGAAACACTCAATAAAGGGTGAAGTCCAAATAAAAATGACCTCGTATTTTTCCTTTAGCTCTTTCACACAGCTTTATTCATATCTCGTTTGCTATACCTCAATGAAGATACCAGTTACTTTTGAAATAAGCTTTTGTCAGATTGCCAATATCTTGAAATCTTGAAAACTCACTGCAAATGTGAGCACAGACTTTGAATAATCTGGCAGCTGGCCAAGTCCCGAAGATCTTTAAGCCAAGAGTATTCAGCCATACCACTTAATGTTTTGATTTTGTGCCTGTATGAAGAAAAAGACAGGACTAGATAACCTTCTAACTCAAAGATTCCATGACTCTATTTTTTTGAAATAGTCTCATTTTCCAAGTATTCTAGAAACAAACATCCTATGTTCTACAAGATGAATTCTAAAACTGTTGTAGATCAGTGTGTTTTTCCCTCTCTCTCTCTTTCTCCCTCCTTCCTCTTAATTTTTATTTTCCACTCGTCCCACCCCTGAACATGGTGCAATAACAAATTCCTTCACTAAAGCAGCAGAATTTTTCGTTATTACCATACATGTTTTTAAGTTCTCCCCTCACTGATGAAAACATGTGATATGAAACAGTGAGGAAACCTCAGGGGCATTCCAAGCATTTATGGACAAAAAGTCATGACTTGTAGCATTCTCCTTCAAAATGCAAGTGAACTGCAACAAAGAGACATAAGAATTTATATTAGAAACTTCTGAAAGTAAATGGATGCATTCTGTCATTGACCATCCCTGCATATAGTAACTCTGAAATAACATAAATCTCTCTACTCCCTTCAATCTCCCATAGCATTCTGCTGGTGCAAGGCCTTCTAATCTTATCTACACCATTAAAGAAGCCCCCTACAGACCTTTTCCAATCCTGGGCCAGCCTGTCTTTATGTGAGCACCAAATTAAGTTTCTGAGTCCTACTTTCACCTGATCATAGCTATGCATAAAACCAAAATTAGCTCTCCTCTACCTACTAAGTAAATGCCTCCCTTTAATATTTAAATATTTCTATAGTTTTGCCTTGCCTTATTTTTTAAATATATATATATATTTTGGCTGGGGCCAGGTTTGAACCTACCACCTCCGGTATATGCAGCCCGGTGCCCTACTCCTTTGAGCCACAGGTGCCGCCATTTTTAAATTTTTTTATTTGTTTAAGTTTTCCCAACTAGTTTTAATTTTTTTTTATTCTTTGGGATTCATGGAGGGTACAAAGAATTGCATTTGTTAAAGTCCCTCTTAGACTTGTGTCCTGCCCCCACGAGATGTGCCATACACCGTAATCTCCATCCTCCTCCTTCCTCCCTCCTCCCAACTCCATCATTCCCCTATCCCCGACCTTCAATTAGATCATCTACAGCCTTCATATTAGAACTGAGTACATTGGATTCTTGCTTCTCCATTCCTGTGGTGCTTTACTAAGAAGAATGTGTTCCACCTCTACCTAGGTTAATATAAAAGATGCAAAGTCTCCATCTTCTTCAGTGGCTAACTAGTATTCCCTGGTATACATATTATTTTAGCTTTATTTACTATAATGGTCCTATATATTCCTATAATCCAGAATTTCTTAATCTTATCACCTCGGACATTTGAAGTAGATAATTATTTGTTGAGATGCATGGTCCAGGGCATTGAAGAATGTTTGGCAGCATTCCTGGCCTCTCCTCAATAGATGCCAGTAGACTCCCTAAATTGTAGCCACCAAAACTGTATCCAGACATTGAAAAATAGCCTCTAGGGGGGCAAAACCATACCTGGTTGAGGACCACTTCTATAATAACAGCAAATTGTGTTACTTATTATTCCTAGACCATACCTTTCTCCTAACACTGCCTTTTTATGAATCATGATTTCTTCTAAAATATTTCTCTATCTTCCTCCCCTTACACACAGTCCTTAGCTCCCCAGGGGGCATCTAGAGCTTCCTCCATGAAACTTTTCTCAATTTCTGCATCCCAATATTGTCACTCCTTTAAATGCATCCTTTGTCTCCATCTCATTCATGAGACCTCCACCCTTTTGAGGGCTTATCATACTCTCATCAAACTATGTCAAGTTGTCTTTGAAATGTTCTAATTATTAACTCTCCTTATAATATACATACAGAGCTCCTACAATGGACAGGCTTCGTTGTATGCATTGGGGCTGGCATTCTGAGCAGAGCACACTCTCTGTCTCTGTCAAGGTCAGAGAAGAGGTGGATGGCAGGGGGAGTATATATGTTTGGAGAGGCAATAATAAATGAATAAATTATTTTGAAAAATATACCATTTGATAAAATAAATAGGTGGCAAAATGGACTATAACAAGTAGAAACTTTTTATATCTACCATCATGGAAAACCCTCATTGAACTATGATATTTGAGGATTGAAGTAGGAGAAAGAGTCATCTTCACATTATATCTTTGCCTTTAGAAACACCACCCTGTGCAAAATCCCTGGGGCATAAATTTGCCTTATTTTAAAATTTGAGTCTAGTTATAGAGAGCAAAGAAGAAAGTTATAGAAATTAATCAGAAGAGGTAAGCAGGGCCCAAATTGTGCCAGGCCTGCTTGTTCAAGGTAAGGATTCTGGATTTTCTTTAAAATGTTTTAAGAAGAAAGTACGTGAATTTCAGTCTGAGTTCAAAGAATAAAAAAAAAAAAGAAGAAAGTAAAGGGTTTTATGCAGGGTAGTGACATCATCTGATTCATACCATGAATATATTACTCTTTAAAGAATCTTCAAATTAGAGGATTTGAAGAAAAATCTTCATTTTTTTCTGTAGCTAAAACTCCAGAAGGATTAAATTCCCCATTCTAGAACATTTCATATATATATCATGTTAAAGAAGACATGAAGAACTGACTCCTTCAACCCTCAGAACTGCGTGCTTCTATTGGTCAGCGCAGTGTGCCACGGAAATATTTTCTCTGTATGCCTGGCATGAAGTATAGGAAGCACTACAGAATTAAAACAGTCATCTACATGATATGTATGATATTTAAACACCCATAAAGGACTGGGAACTCATTACTTCCAAAGACAGAATTTTCAGATTTGGAAAACACTGCTTTTCATTGAGCTGAGTCAGAAATGTGTGAGATATATTGATGTAACAATGAGTAGACCCATTTGGCTCAAGCAACATTTCTTTTAGAAGAGCTTCTCTAACTCAACAAAATCCTCCTCTATCTACCAAATTGTCTGCCTCTCAGTTAAAACACCAACCTCTGCCAAGGGTTTGTTTGCTTCATTCCTACTTCTCTTCCTTGCCAGAATCTCTTTGTTGGGCCTTTCTTAGCCCCATCCCCCAATCATTCCAACTGTTCTGCCTACAACATAGAATTTTAGCATGACCTCTGGTGAAAAGTTTTCCCTGATCACCCACCACCATGTTCTGCATCTTCTCTACTAAACTGGGAACTCCCTGAGGACAAAGACTGAGCCTTATTCACTTCGATATTTTGAAATAAAGAGGAGTGCCTACTATAATACAGCTGTCTAGTGGATATTTATTAATTATTATGGGGGAGCAACTCTGCATTTTGGAGCAGAAATTTTAGAACTTAATTCTACTGATTATGGGAGTTACTCATTCAAACATTTGTTCCACAAATATTACTGAGCACCTATGTTCCCTGTGGTGAAAATACATGGGCCCCACCCTTGAAGCCTGTAGTCTGGAGGGAGAGGCACATACTAATCAAGTAATTGAATGATAAATAATTGTAGAATAATATGAATTTTATAAAGAACAAATAGAGGGTGCCAGGGAAACCCAATTTTGACTGGATTTCAGAAGTCTTCCTTGATGCAATGAGACTGGCACTAAGACCCAAAGGAGGAATAAATCTTGAGAAACAGACTTAAACTCTCTAAGTCTCAGATCGCTTACCAGTAAAGCAGGATAATAATATTAAGGGCTCTCTCAAGAATTAGTTAACATACATATAAAGTGCCCACCATGGAGAATAAATTCAATAGCTGGCAGGTCCTTTCTCCCATAATGAATGAGGAATGAAGGCAAGCTGGACACATGACATAATGGAAGGACTTAAATGCTTGCTGCCATGTGACGAATTGTATTCTTAAAATATGTATTTTGCAGCACTAACCTCTAGTACTTCAGAATATGATCTGCTTGGAAATAGGGTTGTTGCAAACATAATTAGCCATGTTAAGATAAAATCATTCTAGAGTAGAATAGCTGCTTAATTCAATGGGATTGGAGTCCTCATAAAAGGTAGATTCAGACATAGAAATGGGAGGGGGAAACATCATGTGGTAATGGGGGCAGGGAATAAACTGTTGCAGCTGCAAGCCTAGGAATGCCAAAGATTATTGATAAACCACCAGCAGCTAGGAAGTAGTAAAGAGGGATTCTCTGCTGTGGGTTTCAGGGGAAACGTGGCTTGGTCAATACCTTAATTTTGGACTACTAGCCTCAAGTACTGACAGATAATACATTTCTGTTGTTTTAAGCTTCTCAGTTAATGATACTTCTTTATATCAGACTTAAGAAGCTGGCACATCTCATAAAGGGTTTGGATTGCCTATGAGAGGCAATGATGCAGACTTTGAAGACTGATAAGTGGAAGGTAGGATTTGAACAAGAAACATACACAAAAAGGGTGTCTTAGGTCAATAAATCTGAAAACAGTGATGACCATGTTAATGGAATTCCCATTCCCAAAGAGTCCATATGCTTCTTTAGGGTACAACCCATGCCTTCCAGGCCAAGCTTAAGTCAAATTATATGGGTTAAATGAATTATTTCTGATAAACATTTGGGTGCATAAGCTATTTATGAAAACTTTGTAGGTAAAATATTTTAACACATTAAATTTTAACTCTTCTAAAGTAAAAATCATCTTCTCATTTTATTTAATTGAAGAGGTAAAGCATGCCATAAATTAAGTCCAATTTGCGTGCATTTGTGCATGCGATGTAAATCTTGGCTTTAACTAGGGAGCAAGCTGTGTACAAGCGCAAGCATTCTTATATTTGAAATAACATTAATTGTTTGCTTAAAATTTTCCGTAGTTTTCCTCCCTTGCTTTCAAAGGCAAATATTATCGCTTTTCTTCTTCTAATTTAAAGTCCACAAAATCTATAACTAATAATAAGAATCTATCCCTCCAGGGCTAATACATTTGTCTGATAGTATAGTAGTTATTCCTACAAGCTCTGTAGCAAGCCTGCAATTTAAAAAAAAAAATCTTCATGGCTTTAATTCATATGGTTTTGCTCTATTTAATTATATTTATCATCCAATAATATTCCATACTTATAAAAATAGTGAATAGTGTGTAGAGGAAGCAATATACTGTGCCATATTTTATGCAATTTCATATGCTGTGTGTATTGATTGGGTATAAACTCGAGTACCTGCTTTGTTTAAATTAAGGTTTTAAATTCAATTTCATACCAATTCCTTCAACTCATTACCCATAATATATTTGTTTATATCCATGGAAATGTTACCTGTTAAACTACACAATTTTACCTAATTTAGATTGATTTATATCTTCTGTTCTCTTAATTAGTGTGATGTCATGTTGTGATCATTAAATAATGAAGAAGGGACCTTAGTTTGGTCAAACTAATATTGTTGCCCGTGAATATTAACTAAGAATGTAAGAAAAATAGCAGAAACCAGATAAAAGGGAAAGCTGGAAGTTTTGAAGATACCACCCTGTCCTATAACACATTCCAGTACAAATAGCTCTCAGGACTTTTAAGTGCCCCCGACTTGTGTTCAATATGTGCGTCAGTCTTCACAAACTTCCCCCTTGAGTTCGTCCTTTTAGAAATTTACCTCCGTTAGAAACTCCCAAATTTGTCCAACTATCCCCAACCAGTGGTTCTTAAACTTTAATGGTGTTTACAAAGACCCCTAAGCTGAATAAGACCTACTGAAATCAGAAAATCAGATTCTTGAGGAACAAAGCCTACTAGTTTAAAAAAAAAAAAAAAACCTACAGGCACCCTGCTTCAGAGGACCTAAAACCTCAGATGGAGAAGCATTGTCCTGGATTTTCTGGCATGGTGGCGCTCTCCCAGTACACTTCACTTGACACTGCTGGATCCCCTCTGATATCATATCCCTATATGCCCTTCTATGCTCTCTTTGCTCCTCCTAAATGTCATATGATCTGTTGGACTCTCTCAGGCTAATGGGAGAATGCTGGAAGTATGTTCCTGATTCACAAAGATGCATCTTCATAAAGGTATTGCGGTGGGTGTGGTCAGCCCCATTGGAAGAGGTTGTAACATGGGCCAGAAACTCTAATGGTGATAATATCATGCAGAGTGTGGTAGTTAGGATGCCATTATATTCTCTAAAAACAGTAGAACTCTGTAAGTTAATCACCCACAAGACTGTAACAAACTAGGCAGCACACAGAGGTGGTCAACATAAGAAACTAGGACAACAGTACTGATACAAATATATGATGCATGTCCCATCTATGAAAATTAGGTCAACTTACGTATGTGGTCAGTGTTGGGAAGTGGTCATCTATGGAGGTTCTACTAGAATACATTGTGCTCACCTTCAGTTTGCATAGGGGTAAAGAACAACAGTATTTCTGAGATGGACCTTCCTACTGGATAGATCTCAGCTAGAAACTCAGATCTGGTCTGTGCAACCCATGGGGCCCAAATCAAGTCTGAGCTTTGCATTTATCAAAAGGAAATAATAATTCATACTTCCAGAACTCTTTACATGTGTACATGTATGTGAAAAGAGCCCATAAGTACATAGTAATTAATAAATGGCAGTAAAAAGATATACCAAGATGTATAATTTTCTATAAAAATACTAGCCCTAGTTCCTTAGTGGTCCCAGAAGCCCATGCAACCCTTATGCTGCCAGCAAAGGCCATGATGCTGGGGTATGTCCCAAATTCTTAGCTTTGATCCCATGTCTAAAGATGAAGAACGGCTGAAATAAGCATAAATGATATAAGGACAAAGGCAAGACTATTCAGATGGAAGTTCCTGGATTTCTTCACTTTGGGGCATAATGTTGGAGAGGGTGCAGAATAGTTGAGGGCTATTGACATTCAAATGATCTTTAAATTGGCAACCAAATGCCTTTTGGCTAACATCAAACAATGGAATTCAATGTGAGAAAAAAAAAGTATTCATTTCTTCTGTCCAAACTACCATATTTTAGAGCATATTCATTGGTAGTTTTCCATCATTTCAGTTTCTGGGACTGGGACAGAGGCTTTGGACAGTTGGTTTGTTTGTGTTTTATTCTTTTCATTTGTTTGTTTAATTTTCCATTATGAATTGGACATGAAATGCACACTCAATTCATGCATCAAATTTCTCTGGCGTAAAGGACATGCATTAAATATCCCTGACATAAAGGACATCCCCAGTGCACTCAATCATTAATGAGCTCAGGGCGGAGTTTCAATTGCAAAACAGTAGGGCAAGTTTCGGTATGTCCTACAGCAAATGACTGAAGGTTACTCTCCTTGTAATATGAAGAAAGCACCAGTCAAGTTATCACCTAGCTCTGAAACTAACAGGTGAGTAGTTTCTACATCCGAGATACTACTGCACTGAAGTAAGGGATAAAATTACATCGTCCTAGAATAAGTTTACAGCCTAAAATCCTGGGCAAACTTACCCTAAGCTGTTGTGAATTAACGAGACTTCAGGAGCATTAGATAGACATTTTATTCCTTCTTTCCTAAAATCCTGGTTGGTCCTCAATATTAAGACACTTCCATGCATGCAATACTTATTTTGTAATGTATGTTTTCAAAGCATTTTGTTATACATTTTTTAAAAGACTATTTAGATTCTTGGGTGAAAGGATCTAGAAATACAGTTGTACATTGTTTACCAGTCAAAGCAATTTAGATGAATATTTATTCCCACAAGTCTACAAAACACAAAAAATACTTTGAAATTTGTTGACTAACTGGAGAAATCAGCCAATAGGACAGTCCAGACAGGAGAAGGTCAACTACAGCCCATGGGCAAAGATGCCTCACCACCTGCTTTTGTACATAAAATATTGTTGGTTGAAAAACAGCCACATACATTCATTTAAGAGTATTGTCACTAAGATGGCAGAGTTGAGTAGTTGCAATACAGACATTTACGATCCATTATGCTAACAATATTTACTGTGGCCTTTTACGGAAAAAGTTTGCAACTCCTGGTTTAGAGCACAGCCCTGACACTAGGCCAATATCTGTGGCTTTCTACAATTTTTCATTTATTGACAGTCCGTGGGCATGAGATGGAGTTTATGCTTAACTGATCTGGTTACTTTTAATGTTCTCAAATACGAAAAGTTATCTTAATTTTTGTTGGATACCTACTAGAAACATATTTTATTCTTTACCACATGGAGTGGTTTCTAAAAATGTTTCTGAAAACTACCATCCTGGTCATTATTCTTCTTTGGATCTCTTTGGTAGATTTCCAAATAAGGACAAAATGAAAAATAGACATTCAAAATAGTACCTTGATGGGAAATGTATTATTGTAGTAGTAGGTATAAGATAAAGTAAAGAATAAGAAAGCAATTCACTGAAACTGTCTTTATTATTGTTTTTTTTTTATTGTTGGGGATTCATTGAGGGTACAAAAACCAGGTTACACTGATTCCATTTGTTAGGTAAAGTCCCTCTTATAATTGTGTTCTATCCCCAAGAGTTGTGTCACACCCCGTGACTCCCCATCCGCTCCCTCCTTCCCTCTCCATATACCCCTCCCCCCACCCCCACCATGTACGATGTTATCAATTGTCCTCATATCAGAATTGAGTACATAGGATTCTTGCTTCTCCATTCTTGTGATGCTTTATACTAAGAATAATGTGCTCAGCTTCCATCCAGTTTAATACAAAAGATGTAAAGTCCCCATCTTTTTTAATGGCTGAGTAGTATTCCATGGTATACATATACCATAGCTTGTTAATCCATTCCTGGGCTGGTGGGCATTTAGGCCATTTCTACATTTTGGTGATTGTAAATTGAGCTGTGATAAGCAGTCTAGCACAAATGTCCTTATGATAAAAGGATTTTTTTCTTCTGGGTAGATACCCAGTAATAGGATTGCAGGATCAAATGGGAGGACTAAATTGAGTTCTTTGAGGATTCTCCATACTTTCTTCCAAAAAGGCTGTATTAATTTGCAGTCCCCCCAGCAATGTAAAAGTATATATTACTATACATATCCTCAAAAATCTAAAAATTATATAGAAATATATACATACACATATACAATTCTCATATAATATATATTATATACATATATAAAATCATTTTGGTTTGAGTTTAACCTTCCAGATCTACAATTCAATACAAACAATTGCAAATCATATATTTATTGATGTCTTTAGGTAAATACCTAATTTTAAAGCTCAATATCTTATAGCAGAGGCTGACAAGATCAGTTTAGACACGGAACTGTATTACTTAGAATCTGTTTATCTCACAAAGAGTCAAAGTATTCTTAAAACAACAACAACAACTGGAAAAAAAAAAAACCTGCCCTCAAGCTTTCACTCAGCCATAACAACTAAGCAAAACATTAAAAATAAATAAATAAAAAAGACAAGTAAGACCAACTTTCAAACTTCTATTTGCCCTTGCAAACTGTCCCAGCTTAAATAGATACTGAGCATTGAATAATTTAATTTTCTCTATTCTTAATCCAAAGATACTGCAAAGCAAAACATGTGAAATAAAGAGGGATTAAGACTAAGGTCACTACACAGAGTCATCAAGTCTTAGAAAAGACTTTCACAACACTTCTGACCCCATGTCTATGTTCTCCTAAAATAGCAACTGTTCTTGGGCAATGGAGTCCCTGCTCTGACCTGGACCAATGATGCATGGACTAAAATTACATTACACAAGCATTTATTCATAGCACACACTCTCAGCGAGTTACTCAGCATCAGGCATGCCACCGTGTACTGCGTGTTCAAAGTCATACAAGGCAGGGTCTCTGTCTTCATGGACCTTGTATTTAGTGGCTAAAGGAGACAAGTCAGTCCAGCAGCATGTGGAACAGTCTATGTTCTACTGGAGTGCAGAACCAGTACTCCCAGCCCTTTATTAACATGAACATGTTTTATCCAACTCATTAATTAACAACATGTTATAACCAGAAAAAAAGAGCTTTTCAGAAGCTGAATAGATAGATGTAATCTTACAGCAAGATTGAGAGGTAGATACAAAACTGGCTTATGTTCAACAGGACCATAAACCATAAGGGTTATCCATTGCACTTGGCAGAAATCATGTGCAAAGCGACCACGCAAAAAGTTATAAGTTAACATGTAACTTCACTAAGTTTGAGGTTTTTAATTAATAGTAAATAGTGAGGTAATAGGAGAAGTATATATACTAGTGAATCTCTGGGTGGCCTCTGTTTCAAAAGAACAATGGAAGGAAGATACTCACATTTTGACTTATTTCTAAGCTTCAGATGTATTTTCGGATGCACAGAAGAGGTCACCTTCATCAGTTAGGGGCGAGGTGGGGCGGGACAAGTGTGATAATATGTGAGCTGAGATTTGGAAGGTAAGTGGGAAAAACTAGACAAGTATGGAAAATACAGAAAACATGTGACAATGTCATGTTCATTCCCACCTACAAGCTGATCGTTTGTAAAAAACCACACTAGGAGAAATGCAAAACACAGAAGTTCCCTTCTTTCAAATGAGGAATCAAACTGCCACATTTGATAGGCATGGGTTAAGTAGTAAACTTCTAGGGTTGCATTATCTAGAAACCAGACAAAGACCAGAACACCTCCACAAAGGCTAGGGCGTGTCCCATTTTGGACCAAGAGGTTAGTGGAAGATTGAAAAAGGGGAAAAGAAAGGAAACTGTAAATGATCTATTTACTAACCACATGTGCTGCTTGTCGGAATCAGTTTGTGGTCTCTCACTTACTCTATTTAGAATTCTGCACATCTGGGTGCATTTTTTCTAGTGTTTCCTATCATATTAGTGACAGAATTGCCAACACAGAGGTGTCCATAAATTATACCGCAGTCTAGTAGTTTCTAGTGTCTGCAAAGCTTGGAACAAAAGACTCAAATGCAAATGTGAGCTGCTTAATTCAGTGAGTATTTGTGATGTTACCCAGGTGCCAATGACATCTTTCTGACCAGCTCAGAGGCACCAGGGACCAACCTAACATACATTTTTAATGGGCTCAGCTGTGGCAGCACATACACACAGAAGACCTTGAGGCCTTAAAGTCGTCCTCTTGGAAGCCATTGCACTTTTAGGGACCCAGAAGAAACAGTTTAATTAATCTTCTTTCTCAGGGTAGCTTTTTTTGATATAAATTATGTACACTGAAAACCTGCCAATTATAGCAAATTAAAGGACTTGGCAAGTGCCTCCCTTAGAGGCAGATGGTAAATAATATCCAGATTCTGATTTGAAATAGGACCAGAGATTAGCTGGTGCAGAATGTAAAAGCAATCCAGATACGAGAAATAAACACATTTAACGTGAGCTTGAGAGGAGGGCTTTGGTTTAGGGAGCTAGAGTGATGTGCTGAAAAAGGATGACTTGTTATCATGATGCACAGGTCCACGAGATGAGCCTGCTCTTAGCGCTCCTTTCTGTAACTCCTCAATGAACTATTATTTATTGTGTTGGCTTCTTCATGATGTTACCCAAGTGCCTCAGTTTCCTCACCTGTGCAATATGCACAGAGCAAGTCAGAGTTTTTAATACATCACCACATAATGCCCTTAGCACAGTGCTTGGCATACAGTAAGTGCTCAAAAACCTTAGCAGTTTTTATCAGTGTTGTTATAACATGACTTTCTTGCTATAGAAAATAGCAAGTCTCACATACCCTTACCTTTATCTTTTTTGCCAAAAGTAACAGCTTATGCTCATGAAGGCCTATTATGTGTCAGGGGCTATTCCCATACTTCACCTTACCCACGAGCAGTGGGTGCTCAGAGCGCTTAAGACCGTGCCTTTGTCACACTGTAAGTCGGGAGTTGGGGATGCTTACTTACCTTGACACGCTGTTGTCACTCAAAGACTGACAGCTACAGAAAAACTAAGGAAATCCTGAAATTAAGTGTTCAGGTTGGCATCTTGGGAAGCACCAGTGTCTATCAAAGTTGGAGTGATTGTACAGGAATCAGGTCAGACCAGCCTAACACAAAATAGGCTCAATCCTCTGCCTCACCTTTTCATACCTCCGAACTCAGTTCATGTCTGCTTTGAGTCACAGCGGCAAAGAGGATGGTGATCTCACCTGGTTTGCCTGATAACTGGATTTCTTTTCTGATAATGCACCACAGAAATCATTTAGAACCAAGACGACATTCAATTACAGACTCCGCACTTTGAGAAAAAAAGTGGATAAGAGAGGCAGGGAGACACCCACCAGACGAGGTCAGAATGGAGGCTGGAAGGGCGGGAACCTATCCACAGAGTCATCAGAGCAAAGCTCTCAGGTCTGCCTGCACAGAGCCTCCCCCAACCCTTGCAGAAAACAATCCCAATAGCAGCCAGTCTGTGTACTGGAATCTTCCAAGAATGCTAAGTCATAGATAGGACAAATCAAGTGCACGTTCATCATGTAATTCGTGTTCAGCCCGGGTTACTAAAATTAGGGAATGACTCAATCATTGTACATCATTACAGCTATTTTCAAGGCTGTGAGTGATGCAGTGTGCCGGCACTGATGCAAAAGCTTACCCCAATTAGCTTCTTCTGCGAGGCGCGCTTCCTGCAACAGGGCTTCGTTTCCTAGGAGCCTTCAATCTAATTACAAGCTTGATTCTCCCACAGGGCCTGCCTGGCCGGATGATTTCATTTTACTTTCCGGCTAACCTCTGCCATCAGTGATGTCACTGAAGTGTTCCTTCTCTTGAGAGGCTCCTAGGAGCACACTAAAAGGTTAATTTGTTTGATATTTGGTTAAAGAGACTTCTCTACTGGAGGGGCCCTGTTTTGCTGTAGGCAGGTAGTGGTACAAAGCGGCATCCTCAGATGAAGGCAATTTGCACCCAGCCAGCACCAACATAGCTTTATGCACTAACTACCCAGGAGCCACTCAGAAGGAAAATCACTGCTGAGAAAGAAGTCAGTGGATCTTTTCTACAGTTCAGATTATTCACTCAAGGAGACTTTGCATATTTTCTAGTGTTTTTTCTTTTTTCTCTCAAAAACAAGAGCTACAAAGCTCAGTGGAAAATGTCATCGGTTATGCCATGGGAAAAACTTGTGTCAACCTTCTTAAATATCATAAAAACAAAGGGAAAAATACACAGGTAACATATACAAAATGCCATTGTTATTATTGTCCAAACTTGAAATGTTTTTGCTACTTATAGAGATTCTCTCTTCCTCTTCTCTGCCCATCCCCCAGTGAGCATGTTCCTTGCTACATAGAACTGAAGATGCCATAGAAAAGCTGGGATCCCAACTACAGCCATCTGCAATACTCATGCTTATCACAGAAGAACAACATTGACAAAGAACATGTGTCAACCAAACCAGGACCACAGGTTGAAGAAGTAAAATCATTCAACCTAACATTTCTCTTATGAGCCACACAATAAAAAAAGAAATTATTCCATTAATTTTCTTCATTTACTATTATCATTCAAAATAAACATTTTGACTTTATCTCTTGCTCCTAAATCAGCCCTTTAGCATCCTCTGATCTATTAGGGCTTCTCACAACACCTCCCACCTTTGTCTTTTGATGCACAGTCTAAATTATGATTTTTGTTAAATTAAGTAAAGCCTCATCTCCTGTTTCTACACATTTCAATTTCTATGGAAAAATACCTTTGCAACAGAATAGGAGAGACTATGAAAAATGATATGAAGTGAGCATATAAAAGCAGCAAATGAAAAAGTGTAGGATTTTTGAAATACAAATAACAAGATCCATGATCAACTCCAACAATTCAATACATCATATGAACAGACTAGATGCAGATTTACACACCACCCTCTGCCCATAAGACTGTAGTTTACATTAGAAGCTGTAACATGAGAGTAACTAAAAACGAAAAATCACTTTATTCAATCAGTAATAAAGTAAAGACTTTTTGGCAGAAACTTAAAAAAATGAATGTATCTTAGATAAGCTTGTGGATAATAAAGCAACAGTGGGTTGCTGCAACCTTGGGTATAGATGGCAAGTAGAAAAGTGAAGTCAGATCTCATCATTCCTATTTTCCATTCTACCTTCACAAGTGAATAAGCTTAAGTAAATTTCTAAAATGAATCATTATCAGCAGCAACAAAAAAGGAAAGGTGCACAACTGAAAGTGATAAACATTAACCAGGGAGCCCCCCAGAAGATTCTAGAAATAGAGCAAAGCAGTATGAGCAACATGGCTAACTTCTCAACCTTGACCAGCATTGTGGGAGTAAGAATGCTAAGTCAATAATATCCTCATGATTTTCACCAACACTGCCAAACTGGGGAGAAGCAAATCAAAATTGCACCCTTTCATTTTTCTCCTTATAATTGAAAAATAGTGGAAAATGTTATGAGCAGGGTAAAAAAAAAACAGGGAGAAAGAAAGAAACAAAAAGTAAAAGGGGGGCAAGTTTGCAAGGGTTCAGCATGAAGAGAGGAAAACAATAAGAATGAGATGCAAACCTCACTCTTTAGAGAAAACCCTAGTTTAAGATGTTCAGCCTCAGTTTTTCTCCTTTTTATCTCTCATATGTTCAAACTGTAGCTCAAGGAGAAACAACAAAAATAGAAACCCTGTGTTCCATGGTTGATATCTATTTTTTCTTAAAGTTGTTTTTCATTTTTTCAGCAAAATTAACAAAGCTGATTATCTTCATTAAGTATTAGGAATATAAAAACTGAGCATCACCAATTCAAAGGCATTACAGGGGGAAATCAATGAATAAAAATTTTAAAGTAAGAAAACTATGTAAAAGTCAAGAAAAATTTTGTATGAAAGAAAGTACAGCACAGGAAGTAAAGGAAATCACCATAAATGCATTGCATTGTAGAAAAATATAATAAGATCATTGCTATAATTTAAAAAAGGAAAATGAAAATATATAAAAAGACAGTGTTCAGCCTTGAGTAAAACTGATGTCCAAAGCAAGAATATTATGGATAATAACAAAATTTAAACAAGAAAAATACAATGGACAAAACTAAAAATAAAATTGCTATTCTAAATTTGCTATTTTTATAATTATGCAAAAAAGACAGAGAATGAAGAAAAACACATCAAAGGAAAGAGAGGAAGGAATGGAGGGAGAATTAAGGGAGAGAAGGAGGGAAGGAGGGAGAGAGGAAGGGAAGAAGGGCGGGACAGAGGGAAGAGAAGGAAGACCATGAGATCATGTCTAGGAAAGATAAAGATAAGCCTACTTAAAGTAACTTCCTTAAAGAACAAAGCCCACCCATAAAACCAAAACATATTAAAAATACGAAACAAGAAAATTTTTCTGAGATGTTGGGGGGAGAAAATAACTGAAAATAAAAAGAATATATTCAAATCCAGGCAAAATTAATATAAAACACTCAGAGCCAAAGCATATCCTGCTTCACCATTGGATTTCAAAGCTAAAGACTTCTTCAGGCTCTCTCCAGAAAACTTAAGTCACATACCAGAAGCTAAACTCAACATCCTCTGAAATTTCTTCTGATTTCTACTGATAGTTTAAGGTTGAAATATTAGAGATAAAAATCTGCAATGTTCTGGAAAAATAAAAAAAAAATGTGTCTCATGAATTGTTTATAAAGTCAAGTTTTAGGTACAAAGGCAATAAGAAGAGCATTCAGAATCATACAAGAAGTAAGAGAATATAGTGTCTGAATGATTTGTGTTTAGGAAATGTTGCAGGAACTCATTGAGATCCACTATACATTTTTTGGTCATTTTTAAATAGGAGACTATTTTGAGAGTTTGAGATTGAGTTGAGCTTGGGTATTAGAGAGAAGTGGCTTGTAATACCGAGAAAGGGTAAACCGAAGGCATTCTAAGTTGGTGGCAATACAAAGAGAAAGGAAGAGACACATTTTTAAAGTTTGCAAACAATAGTAGCTAAATTGGCATTTGCTTGCATGCACAAATCTCTCAGCTTCACAGAAGATTTGACTATCCCAGTATGCTAACACTTTATATTTGTATACATTCTATACCCATTTTTGTCAACTTCTAAGGCTTGTTTTGTTTGCTAAAACTATTTGCAAGTCAAATTATAACACTTTTCCTTCCAGAAATTTAAAAATTTATGCAACTTTTAGAATTGGTAATGTAATTTACACAAAATAATTGGAATATCCATTATAACTTGTGAACATTGATGAAAAAAGTTTGAGTATTATTTCATTTCTATTCATGCTTCAAGGTTTAAAATGTCATATTTCAGAATGGAAATTCTGTAAACTTCATTGCCTCGTTATTGCATTTCTGATGTAATGCTGCACAAACCAGGCCCCTGAGGGATTAACCTACTTTTGAGTGGGGTAGGTAGTTATATTAACAGTCTGTAGAAAAATTCACTCCTAAGTGTCCATAGAGTCCATGTTTACTTATCAATAGGGGTGCTGACTGATGCATTCAAAATTCTTACACAACCTAATTTCAGCCACAGTAAGGACTATTTTGACCCCTTTGCCCCTAATACAGAACTCAACCCTTTTACCAATTCTCATGAGAAATGTACTCATATTGCTGAGTTTCTGGGCACTGTAGACTTCAGTGAAGATTTTGGACAATCCTGCGATGGGAGGTCACCTCTTTCAACACAAAGCATTCCTTTCTCTTATTTTCTCTTCTGCCAATTTCTTCCATTCTTTGGCTCTTTCTCACAGATTCTGAATCTTTCTGCACAGTAATTCCCTTTAGCCCAGTCAAGCCTGAGAAAGTCTATCAGAGCAACCTTCTTTCAAATGTGGGGTCTTAAGATGAAGAATTCTCAAGTCACAGGTAGAGAGAATATCATTTTTCTTATATAATGTGGATATAATGTATTCAGAGTTAAATGTGGAAAACTTCACCTATGGATAATCTCCAATACATTCTTCAGAAATTCAAAGAATACCAACCAAACCTCTATCTATACCAAAATAAATACTATGAATTCAATAAAGGCCTATATTGGGGGAAACTTTCCTTCTCTGTTCTTTTTGTCAACTCTGACTACACATATGACACCAGGCATAGTGCGTGTGTGCACATGCGTATGTGTGTCACACGTGTTTGGAGTGGTGTGTATTTCGCTCTCTGGGTGATTATTCTGTGGTGACCAAGGTGATCACCCCACTTGTGAAATGTCTCTGTTCTCTGTCCTCACCTTTTCTTCCCTAGGTGGAAGTGTGACTAATTTGGAATTGGTTTGTAAGAACACATGTAACACAGCCCCTTCCTTTTTCTGTTTTTGGATTTGTCCTCTTACGGAGCCATCAATTCCAGAACTCCTGCCTCCACACACCTGGATCGGGGAAGGCCTACCTTCTAGAGACAGATCTGGAGACTAGCACGTCTCTCTGTTCCAAATTTGTCAGAGATATTCTCTATATGGCAGCAAGTCTGTGTAAGTATGGCTCCTGCATAGATTCAAATAGTCCCTCAGTTGAGTCATATCAACCTGGCTTAGGAGAAACAACAGAAAGCCTTGTACAGCTTTATATTTATGTTACTCTTCAATCCAGTGTTGTTGGTAATGAACCTATGATTTATCTCTATCTGCTGGACTCTTTAGTACATTTTCAAAAAGTACTTCCTGAAACCTAGGAGAAATATGTGTAATTATCACTCCTAACACCTCAACAATCTGTTATGATAGTTAAGTCAAAGAAAAGAAAAAAAATGACACAAAAACTTACCTACATGATTCTTACATTGGCCACAGTAAGTCCCATAAAGTTGGCCAACAAATCTTTTCCTTCATCTTCCCTACCCCTTTTCCTTTTTTTCTATTTTATTTCTTTCTTTAATTCTACTATTATTCAGGGATGCATACAGGAGATAGATCCTAGACCTAACATCCAACTAGACAGTGCCTCGGTCACCTTGATCCTACGGAGACTGTCCTGGGTTTCTCTGTGATTGCTGTTCTGGGGCAGCCATGTTAACAGCCGAATATAGGAGTAAAGTCTTCCCTTGAACACCATGGGCCTCCTGCCTCTCATGTACAATGACTCGGACAAATATCAGGCCATGAATTTAGTAAGAGCTATATTTTCCCACACTCTTATCCCCAGTTACCAATCTGCTAGCGTTTGTTAGCTTATATACCCCATGTTAAAAGACTTCTTAAGTGTATGGCATGTTTCATCTAACTGACCTCACAGAGGAGAGGGGCCTAATGACTGTTTCTTTTCTGCTCTGAAATCTCACCCTCCCTACCGGCTCTCGGCGTGTTCTCTGACTGATCCTTAATAAAACCTGCCATCTCATTGCTAAACCACACTCAGTGATGGTAGCAGCCCCCTCTTGAACTTATATTCCAGAAAAGAAGATAATAATATAGATAATTACACTTATTTTTAAAAGGCAAAATAATATGCATGTTGAAAATAATTTTCAGGAAGCTCACAGCTAAATCTGATGCTCAGTTTCAGAAGCTATCTTTAGCCCATAAATTCTTTCTTGACCTAGCATAGCCCATAAGTATAGTCATTTGTCCTTGCTTGAATAGTATTAGATTATCTGCATCTTTTATAAACGGCCTCAAATATTTTTGTAATAAAGAGGGATTATAAATAATAAGTATAGTTTACCTTTATCAGAATACATTAAAATTCAAATATAATAATTGCATTATTTACATGTAATGCGTAGGATACACAAAACACGTGGGGAAAAATAATGAATAAAATGAAAGGTGGTTTTATAGCTCAAATCTGTTTTGGGGAAACAGATATGAGTAGTTTGATCATCTGAACTTAGAAAAGGCAGAATATCAAGGTAATTATTTTATCTGCTTGAGAAAATGATTGCACAATTTTTAGCAAGTGGCCCGGAGCAGGATCTGTGTTCAATGATTCATCCAAGAAGAGGTGGCCCTTCGATTAACTCCCCCACTATAATACTGAGACATTCATTTAATTCTGACTCACGTTGTTAAATGCCACACACTGAATCACCTACTACTTAAAGCACCTGGCCCAAATGGCTCTATGAAATACTTATCCAGCCCAAAAATCTCTTCTTGGGCCTGGGAGACAGTAGAAGCTGTGGTTACATCTAGTTGCCTTGGAAGTTACATATGAGTTCAAGTTCACTGGTTCTCTGGTTGCTAGTTAAAGCCCAAAGAGTCAGTAGGTTTTCTTTCCGTCTGGTGCTTTATGATTCTACCTATACCTTTATTGTATGCAATAAAAACTCTCACTAATGTCGTTTCTAATAATTCTTGCCTTTAAAAATATTTCTCTTATGTATGTTGTTTTCCAACTTATATTGTTTTCTAAAGGAATGATCTAACTATGGAAAAAATATGCTGCAAGGGCCTTCATGAAATGCATTCTCTAACTGTCCAGATGTTCATTTCAATGCATGCATCATATAAATTTAAACTGATGAGATCAGTAATGGCCCAGCTCAGTCTGTCTTAGCTGGTGAACTCTGAAACAAGAAAAATAAAAAATAAGGTTTTTTTTTTAAGTTATGAGTTTTAACAACTCAAGAAAACACTTTTTAAATATTATTATTTTGATTTTGTGGACAATAAAGCTGAGTGGTCTTCTTCCTATACAACAGACAAATATTACCTCTGTTTCAAAATCAGATCTAAAATGTCCTCTATAATGAGGCTATGTTTGTAAAAAGACATATAAAAATCCAAAGTAATCCCAGAACAAATTCTAAAATGTGACCATACTTTCTATCACTTTTCTTTCTGAAGACTTTAATAGATAGTCTGTATCTTTACATCATCTTTTTACACATCCCAAGTGTGGGCAGATGTGATAATCTTCATTTCTTCTACCTCTGAGGATTTACATAAAATTATACAAATCTGTGTAATATGGTTTCATGCGTTCTTTGGTGTCCTTGGAGAGAGGAGTGACTTCACACATCACCCAGGGTTAGCCTGCCTCTGCGCCCTTGTTGCTAGGTTATCATCACTGTCACCTGCCCCTTGCTACAAAAACCTAGCAGTGGTTCCAGAGGAACCTTAGTTCCTGGGTCTTCTGGACTATGCGCGGTCAATAAAGATCTGTTGCTGCATTGCTGATGTCACACCCAGACCCTCCTCAAAATAGAGCATTTCCAGTAAGTGTGCTTGAGTGAGGCTCTTAACCTTGTATGTGCACCTGCTTGAATTATGAACATAGTAATAGACAAAGTTAATACTTATTCTGATCTATAATGCCAGAGAACTGGGATGGTAAGATTGCAACCAAGAAAAGAGTATTTTTAGGAATCCTATCTTTTACATCATCAATAGTGAGTACTCATTTTGTTCCTACCTTATGCCAGACACTAAACTCTGAGCACATTTACAGTATTTTAGAGAAAATAGTACATCTAAGAAAATCCTAAATTAACTCTATACGCTCCTAACTATTCATTCATTATGCACATACCCTTGACTATGCCAAACTCAGTTTTCTAAGGAAATGTTCTTAAGGCTTTTCATTTTTCTTTTCTCTGCCCCCCTTGACTACTAGAAATTCCTCCAAGTGTAAGGACTGGTCAAGGATCTATTTCTTTTACAATCTTTCTATAGCTTTCAATACAGTGCCCTAGATACCTCAGAAGGTTGGTGACAAACCATTAAGTCAACATAACTGGAAATAAAGGAAGGTTCTTTTCAGTATAGGAAAAAAGCTAGCATGAACCAAGCTTTCTTGGTTCAAAGGGAAGTGTCAGATTCAGAATTAATAATAGTAAAGATTATATGTCATACAATTTACTTGTTATAACTTAATTAAATTCAAAGATACAGCCAAATGAGAAGGACCTTCATGGATTTACATAATGCCAAACTAACACTATCACTTAAAATTTCAAATAAAAAGATCTTGCAAAATTTCTTGGGACCACTGAAATAAATACCTTTAAAACTGTAGTTAGTGGGTGGTGTCTGTGGCTCAGTGAGTAGGGTGCTGGCCTCATATACTGAGGGTGGCGAACTCGAACCTGGCCCCAGCCAAACTGCAACAAAAAACATAGTCGGGCTTTGTAGTGTGTGCCTGTAGTTCCAGTTAATCAGGAGACTGAGGCAAAAGAATCGCCTAAGCCCAGGAGTTGGAGGTTGCTGTGAGCTATGACCCCACAACACTCTACCAAGGGTGATAAAATGAGACTCTGTCTCAATAAATAAATAAAACTGTAGTTAGTGATGTATCTTGTGGTATTAAAATTAAGTATGTGGTTATAATCTGGCACAGGAACATGTCCCTGGATTAGTCTTTAAGTCTTTGGAACAATTTCAAAGAAAATTGTCCAAAGACAAGGAGATGGACTAAAAGCTTTTGAAGCCTTCTTCTAACCTGAGGATAATGTAACTAGTAAAGTTAGTGTGTGTGTTGGGGTCTTGATATTTATTCTGGAAGTGCCACAGTACGTCTTGGAATATAAGAATCTTCTCTCATAAATCTATAAAACAATTCCATATCTTTGTTCTTATATCAAGGACCATTTGGTCTGCAGAGGTGGGCCACCATACCTCCTCTACCTCCCTAAATTCCGTAAAACACGTTGGCATTTTCATTTTAACACCTTCTTCATGTCTAATGAATGATATTTTAAATGTTTTTTAAATCCCCAGCTTTACTCATTTTTCATAAACTCTTCTTACTAACATCTTCTCCTGGCAACTCCCTGAGTATGAGTACTGCTTAAGCAAAAGGTGTCATTATTCATTTCCACATTTTCTCTGGAAGGAATAAAACCTGGTTCCAAATGCTCAAATTTACCCATGAACTTGATGGGCATCTTTATCTCCCACATTAATAACAACTTCCGATTTTCAAGGTTGTTTACTCCACAGAATGCTGCTGGACTACTCATAATGTCACTACCAGGAGTAAGGTGATTACTTATTGTTTTCTGAAACTTCTTGGAGAAAACATTTTATCTCTCCTTTATAAATATACCAAGCTGATCCTCCCTAGTCCAGAGGTTCACGCGCATGCCTCTAGAAGCAAACCTCAGACTATTTGCAATCTGGTTCTATAAATATTTAATGAAGAGTTTGAGACTGACAAGAGATTCAAACCAGACACTGAGAATTAACTGCAGAAGAGGCCCATTATACGTGTATTGTTAAGGTTTGATAAGGGCCTAAGATATGCAGCTGGTCCCACACTCTGACTAGACTAACACTGGGTTAGGAATGAAGCAGTCAAGAGTGTATGAGATAAATTCTACCACCAAATGAAGCTAATTCCTGTGCAAATCAGTTAGCAATGCTCTGACCAATTTAAAACAACACAACCAACTCTGTTGTTTATCTAATAAGCGACATCTCTAAGCTAAGCCAAAGTTCTCAAAGTCTGATTTCAATCGCCAGTGATCCTGAATATTGTCATTCCTCAAGAAAGCAAAATCAAGTCAGAAGAAATGAGACAGGGAAAAGTGAGATGTATTTGTTCTTTGACAGTCATTGGACCCCTACCATCTTATAAAATTAATAAAAATAATTGTAAAAGCCAAACATCCAAACAGCTGCAAGTCAAACTACCATGATTTTATGTCACTGCATGAAAGATGCTGTTTGTATTGTGCAGAATAAAGAATGTCAGGATTTCTAATAAATCACTGATAGTTCATAAAAGGTTACGTCAACCTCCTTTAGAGTAAACAGACCTGTATTAAGAAGGTAAGCAAAGGGAAGAATGCGCTGCTGCCAAGTTCTATCTCTGTTACCCTTTCGATCTTCTTGTCCTTCCAGGACAGTTTAAAATTTAAATAAATGGGATCAAATCAAGTGCAAGTTTTTATAGATGCAGAGCTGTTTTTTTTTTTTTTCTTTTTTTTAATTCCTTATTTCTTTTTTCTGTTCCCAACCCCAATTACTGAGAAAGAAACAGGCAGCAAAAGGCTCTAATTTCTGGTAAAGTGCCTTCCGTGCCCTTGCTACTTTTTGTGGGTTTTTTTAATTATTAATTTTTTGTTTTGTTTTAGCAGCCTTGCCCTTTAGGCCTACAAAGCAGTAGTGGGATATTCTTTAGGAAAATTCCCTAAGGCAATTTGGGGGAGGGGGGGTCAGTGGAGGTGGGAAGGAGATAGAAAAGTGCTTGACACTGAGGGAAAAAAGAAATAAATTAAAGCTTGCAATTACATTCAAATTCATATACCAAGAAGGAAAAAATTGACTCTTTTTTCCCACTCCCATACTTAACACCTCCACAATCAACACAGAGGCACCTGTACATATCCATTTGAAACATGTACACAGTCATACTGAAAGGAACAAAACCTCCTGCAGTAAAAGAAAAGACATCTATTTATCTCAGATACCATGTATACAGCGAGTGTCCGTGCCTGCATGCGTGTGTGTGTACACTGCATATATGTGTGTAGCACATGGCACACTGGAACCTATAGTTAAAGCACACTTAAATTATGTTGATCAAAAAAGAGCAAAATATATATAAACTCACTGTGCTTTGAAATTCTTTTGAAAATAATTTAGTTAATGATCTTTAACATTTTTCACAGCACACCTAAGCTCCTCTCCTGGCACATCCCTGTCCCACAGCACCCAGGTTGAAAATTGCTGCCGTATTCTATCACCTTAGTCAAAGCACCATCAGTAAATCATTTATTGGTTTTATACATGTAATAAACCTATTTTTACGCCATACTGTGATGGGGCTCTAAGATAATAGTAGGGTAAGACAACTGCAGTCACGAAAGTAAAAACTGTGTAACTACCAGACTATATTTTCCATGGAAATGTGTCCATTTTAAGTTTAAATGTCCTGTGTTACGTATGAAAACAGATTTTCATCATTAAAGAACAGTTCCAGCTCCATTTTAGTTGTGGTTCCAAAGAATAAGAACAAATCTCTTTTTCAATCTAGGATTTTAGAAAATGCTGGCAAATAGGGAACATGTATTTGGAAGGACTGCTTGTATTCTAAAGGACAGGCTGGTTACAGCACATGAGAGCACTCAAATAGCAGCACAACTTTAACAAATTATACTGTTAAGGATTTTTGCTCTCAAAGAATAAATGAAATAATGATGCCATTATTAAAAATTTCCAAATTCAAGTTCTATAAATGCCCAGATTTGGGAAGCAAAATACTAAGTTCATTAATGCATGTCTCTCATATGTAAGACTATTCTACAGTCATCATAACACACATGATACGTGAAACAGGTAAGATAACAACACAAAACGGTTTCACGTCACTAGTTCTGCTCTGTCCTTTGCACTGGGAAATTTGGAAAAAGAGATAAAGCTCTTATATTTCTCTGCCTATTATAAAGGGTAAGAATCAGCTATCTTTCCCTTGGGCAAGAAGTTTCTGATTGTGAGATGTCATCAGCTCTAGGGCCACCCCTATAACTTATAAATATCAGCTCAATGTACAGCACAGGAAATGAGTGCCACTGCTCCAAAAGTCGTACTGATGGACACACACTTGTATACACCTCTGAGGTCTGCCCTGCCGGCAGCTCTGTTCCGAGGGGGCCTTCCCAGCTGGGCCTCTTGCCAATAGGGCTAAGATCACAGCGTTTTAATGTATTAGCACCGGAGGGGGCACAGAGGTCATTTAGTCCAACATTCTTACCTCACAGCTGCAGAAATGAGAGCTACACATTAAATGACATTCCTGAGGTTTCACAGCAAATTTTGTCTAAGTCTAGACTGAAACACATATGTTTCCTGAAAACCAATTCTCTACAATCCTACTATGCATAGCACAGTGCACAGACCAGCAGCACTGGGAACTTTGTTGGGGTTCCCCAAAGAAACAGATCCAACAAGATGCAAGTATAATTGTATATGTGTGTATGTGTATGCATGCACGCACGTGTGTGTGTGTGTGTGTGTGTGTGTGTAAAGAGATTTAATTTACAGCATTCGCTCATGCTTTTTTAGGAGCTGGGAAAGCTGAAATTCATAGGAAAAACCAGAAGCCTGGAAACTCAGGCAGAAACCACGGAATTGTCTTGACAAAGAATTCTTTCTTCTCTAGGAAACCTTGCTCTTAAGGCATTCCACTGACTGGATGTAATCTGTCCATATTATTGGTGGTAGATTCCTTTACTTAAAGTCAACCAATTATGGATGTTAGTCACATCTATGATCCTTCATGGAAACATCTAGGCTAGTGTTTGACAAAAAAAAAATGGTCAAAATAGCTTAAGCAAGCTAACACATAAAATATACCCATCACATCTACTGAATCAGAATCTGGATGATAACATGATCCTTAGGTGATTCTTGTGTCCATTAAAGTTTAAGAAGCTCCAATTTGATTATTTATAAGTTTGGGGGATGCCACCCCTGATGTAACGTTTCCCTGATGTAACAGAGAGACCCAATATAACAGCATATCAACTAAGGCACGAGTTTATTTATCTCACACTAAAAGTTTGATCATTACAGTCTGAGTCAAGGAAGGAGACTTGACAAGCACCAGGAACTCAGGCCTCTTCCACCCTCTTGCTCTGCCATCTTGAACACGGGTCTCCCACTTCCCAGTTTAAGTTAACTATTTCAGCTCTTGCCATCATGCCTTTGTTCTCACTAGCAGGAAAAGGGAAAAGAGCCACAGGGGGTGCAACACTTCTTTTTTCTTCTGATTGATACAAGGGTACATACAATTAGGTTACCTTGTTTGCATTTGCAAAGTCAAGTCTAAGATGTAGTTCTGTTCTTCACTCAGGAAGTGGGCCACACACCCACACATTGTTCCCTCCAGGAAGGATCCCACTGACCCCCTTCCTTCCCAACCTTCTTTTGGGGTTTAATTGAGTTTTTCTCTCATGTGAGCATGTTGTTGTTAATCTATAAGATTTAACACTTTTTTAAAACCAGAAGTTACACTCATCATTTCTACTCAAATCCCATAGGTCAGGCTGGGCAAGGTGGCTCATACTTATAACCCCAGCACTTTGTGAGGCTGACACAGGAGAATCACTTGGGACCAGGAGTTTGAGCCCAACCTGGGAAACAGCAAAACCTTGTTTCTATAAAAGATATAAAATTTAGGTAGGCCTGCTGATATGTGCTTGCAGTTCCAGATACATGGCAGTCTGAAGTGAAAGGGTCACTTGAGCCCAGGAATTTGAGGTTATTGTGAGCTGTGGTCACTCCATCCTGGGCAACAGAGAGAGAGATCCTATCTTAAAAAAAAAAAATCCTACATTGAAAATTTAATCATGCAGCCACATCTCGCTGCAAGGGAGGCTGGAAATTATAGTCCTTTTACAGCATAGTCAATAATAATTCAATAAGATTCAGAATTCTATAACTAAAAAAAAGAAGGGGAGATTTATTACAATAGGACAACTATTCATTTCAGATATCTATTTTCCCACACCAGGCTACCTACAAAATAAGGAGATTAGCAGCAGTAGCAGAAAGGGGCTAGCTTTCCTACTTTTTTTCTGTAGTAGGAAGAATTGAACCCAGGAGGGGCATCCCTTGAACACAGAAACAAGACTGATGAAAGTTCATGTTCCAACGTGTTGATTGTCTACTTCCTCACTATAGAGCCACTCTTGGCCAGGGCTCCCAGAATGCAAGTTTCCCTTCTCCCATGAAAGTAGCAGTGGTAGAAGAGAATTCTAGATTCTGCCTTTTTTTACATTTTACATTTCAGACGTTTCATCTCCTCACTGTCATAATGGGATGAATCACCTTTCCCTATTTCCAAGTACAACAAGGAACATAAAAAGGAAATGACTCTAGCCAAAACTTCTTTTCTAGTTCAATCCTGGTAATTCTCATATTCCATAGCTGCGGATAAAATCATATAGAGACCTCTTTCAGAGTTTATGCTGATCGCCAAACCTTTTTCCTTTCCCTAGGCAAAAGGTCTGTGTATTTGGTTTCATGTGGGGAGAGTAACATGTACATAATTTAATTGATGAAAGCAGGAGTAACAAGAAAAAATCCATTAAAATATATCAATTCCCCTACAGTACTACCACCACAGTAATACTTAGGTATACACAAATTCCCTTCAGAAGGCCAAGAGGCATATTATGCAAAATTTGCTGTAACCATGGTAACTAAAGATTGTTCTTTGTGTCAACTTTTAAGACTAAAAAAATAACAGGCATTGTTATACTGAATGTTTCTTTGTAATAGTATTTATTGTTGTGATATTTGCAGATATTTTCAAGATTTAGGTTTATATCAGACTATTTGTTTCCTTCTAGGCACTAACTATAACATTCAACAGGTAATTAGAGGTACTTGCATTATAGGTCAAAGCTTCTTTTGAGCTAAACAAAAATATGGCAGTGACAAGATTCTACTTACTTTTATATTTCTATGAAAACTATTTTTTTAACATACATGAGTATTAGATAACAGAAACCCATATATTAACATCAAGGCCTGCAAGCACACATGCTTATATGTGTGTGTGTGTGTGTGTGTGTATATATTTACACGCACATAAATATATATACAATGATACATATAATATAAAACACTGTAAGTGATTTGCATAGGCTGGGCACAGTGGCTCTCACCTATAATTCCAGTACTCCGAGGCTGGTGGACTGACTGAGCTCACAGGTTTGAGACCAGCCTGAACCAGAGTGATATTTCTCCTCTAAAAATAGCTGGGCGTGGTGGTGGGCACCTGTAGTCCTAGCTAATTGTGAGACTGAGGCAACAGAATCGCTTGAGCCTGAGAGTTTGAGGTTGCTGTGAGCTATGATGCCATCGTGCTCTAATGAGGGCAACAAAGTGAGACTCTGTCTCAAAAAACAAAAGTAATTTGCATGCTTACTATTTAATGTCTAACCATTTGTTACCTTTCTTACAAAATTTAACTCATTTATAATTATCTCTCATTTAGTTTTTTGATGAAATAGAATAAGACAGTCCATCTCAGATTTTACATAATCTTATATGAGGATCAGCTCTCCCAAGCATATGTAAACATGTCTTTCATAATAAAGGTACTCTTTTTATAGTCTTCATTTATATGAAGGTTACACTTCAATATTTAACAATGCTATACAAACATAATTTTTCTTATGGTGTAAGAGCAGAGCTCAACAGAAGTCAGAATTCTGTGACATTGTGTCCCCCACTAAACTTTGCCTTTTTGATCTAGATTTTATCTGAAGCTTTGAAAAATAAGCTCTCAGAGCCCTCATTTCTACATGGATTCTATTTTACCTTTTAAAAATGTCACTATTACTTTCTGCAAACTTGGCTCAGAGGGCTCTGTGAATGAAATTAGTTTGGGTTCTGATGACTGCTGATGTTGTAACTTTTACTAAGTTCCTACAAATTTTTACTTGTGGGGTGTCTGTGTGTGTGTGTGTGTGTGTGTGTGTGTGTGTGTGTAAAACTGGTAGGAGTTAATCACATTGTGTAATTATAAATATGTATATCATCAATATCACCAAGATAATGGCTTAGTATATACTTACATTATGACGATTTCTATTTTAGAAATTAATGACTTTTCTTCTAGTCAAAAGAAGTAAGCTATTTTTGTAGGATCTAATAGATAAATAATTAACTTGTTATCATAGTGCTCCCAATTTCCTCTGGGAATATGTCTTAGTCTATTTCTCTCATATTTTTTCCATAAATTAGGGAGAAATTGCTGCTATAAAAATTGAGATTTGTATTCCTTGGGAATGTGTTCCCCATATGACTTAGTCTGATGAGAATAATTTCCACTCCCAGCCAGGAAATTAAAGCATACAGGAGTATAACGTGCATATGATTGAACTTTTCCACTAGTATAGACTTTTTAGGGTTAACAATTTTCAAATTTACATGACTTTTTTCCTACTTCATGATATTTGCCCTGTAGCTCTTGAATTAGAATTTTTATCCAACTTCACAGATGTCATTTTGGTTTCAGACTTAGACATCTTCTAAAAACGAAGCATGGAATACTTTTTTAATCTGTATTCTCAATTATTTTGAAGAAAAAATTGATAAACAATATTTAAGAGACATATGTAAAAATAGGACTACATAGAACACTGTTCAATGGTTTTCAAAAGCATTACTAAATGCTTTCAACTACATTCTGGTTTGAGCCATTATTATGAGCAATAATTAATTAATTTCATAGATATCTGTAGCATCTCAACTACAGTATAACAGGACCATGCCAAGTCCCATTGTGTTTCACCCCAAGCTGTCGCCCTACCCACACCAGGGTCGTAACATCTCCTGGCAGTGCTAGGGAGAAATGAACAGACTACCACCTATGTATTCCCTACCCATTCGACAACTCAGTCTCAGGGGTTCAAACACTCTCTGATCCCAACCATACTTTGCTTATTTACTCTTTTCATCACAACTCTATCATCCTTCAGGTTTGAAAACTTCAATCTGTTGGCTGTTCCAGCAGAGCAGAGCATACCCTGAAGCAGAACGACATAAAGCCTGCTTGAGCACTCCCTGGGAGCCTCAGGACCAGCATGCTTCTCCCTGGCACAGTCAAGGATTGAACTCGGGTATCACAAGAAAGGCCCATATGCTGAATCCTGTACCCCTAGGACTTAGTTATGTTGTGTGGGGGCACAGAAGGGAGATTTATGTACTAATCTTATGAGGCAAGGGATCTTACAAGAGCAAAAGTTAAAGGAAAATGCAGTATGGATTTGAGCCACAACACACTCACAGAGCACCCCTCTTCCTCCCACAGGAAAGCAGTGCTTTCAGTTCAGGGCAGGATCTGGGAGAGGGAAGCTCCCAGCCTGCAACACCATTGGGAGTGAGCTTGGCTAATATGGGCTCTTGCCTGTGGCCAGATACCAGAAGGAGATCCACAGGGCAAGGGAAGAAGAAACAGAGCAAAACACAACTCTGCCTGCCAGACTGTGAATCCTAGGCCACCCTTCTATGATGGGTAGACTTTTTGCTTTGGTGGGGCTGCTTCCATGCCTGCCTAATGGCTTTCCCCAGTAGCCTGGGAGCTAATCCTCAGCCCCTGCTGAGAGAGCTCTGTGCCCAACTTTGTGAAGCTTGGACATAGGCTGACCGGAACACCTCTTCCTACTTTCCCCTCACTTTGGCTATGTAGGAATACAAGAAGGGGTCACTTGAGAGGTCCAGGGTCCCAACAACCACCTGGGGCATACAAGTGATTCTCTCAGTCAACTACCGTCACATAAAGGTCCTCCAAAACACCAATGCAGTTTGTTCTCTTCTGCAAGCACCACCTACTAATAGGGAGGACAATTTTACAACCCATTACAGCATTTCTTGCTTCAATTATAGGGTATGGTTGACTCATACCCACAAGCACCACCTTCTGACTTAGATATTAAACTTATGCAAGCCCCCAACATAACTTATACTGTTAAGAAGACAACAGAACTAGTGAAAGAGAAAGGATTTCAAAAAATTCCATCTCCCCTTGTGAACAAGAGATAACAAATTTGCCAGAATACATAGTATACCACCACTACATCCCACAAATGACTAGCAGTGTAAAAAACCATCACACTAAGGATATCTATAACCAAGGTGTACATCCACAACCTAGACCCCAACAAAGCCCCCACGAGCAAAACCAAATGTCCTTATCCAATATATACTATAGGCAAACCCTTAAGAGAGATGGAGAAAAAAAATTCCATCTAAACAAAAGAAAATCCAAAAACATAAAGCAACAGGTACTCCAGATGAAAAAGAATCAGCACAAGAACTCCAGAATTATAAATTATCAGAGTGAAAGGATTCTCCCAAAGGAGCACACCAGCTCTCTAGCAATGATCTCCACCAAAATTAAAATACTGAAAAGGCAGATATAGAATCCCAAATACAGACTATAAGGAAGCTCAAGGAGATCCAAGAAAAATGGAAAACCAACTCAAAGAAACTAGAAAAATAATTCAGAAAATGAATGAAAAATTTACTAAAAAGAGAGATATACTTTTTAAAAATCCAAATAGAACCTCTGGAAATAAAAAAATTCATTTATAAAAATTCAGAACACACTGAAAGTTTTAGGAATAGACCCAATGAAGCAGAAGATGGAACTTCAGAGCTTGAAGAAAATTCTTTCAAATTATCCCAGGAGTCAAAAATAAAGAACAAAGAATCAAGAGGAACAAACAAAGTCTAAAAGAAATATGGGATTATGTAAAATGGTCAATTACAACAATTATAGGCATCCCTGAGGGTAATGAAGAAAATGAAAAGAGGAGTGAAAAACCTATTTGAAGAAATAATCAAAGAAAACTTCCTTTGTCTTGCTAGAGAATTAGACATTCATATACAAGAAGCTCAGCAAACACTTGGGGGATTTATTACAAAAAGGAGAGCACCAAGGCATATGGTCATCACACTGGCCAACATCAAAGTGAAGGAGGACCTCCTACAAGCTGTGACATAAAAAAATCAAGTAACTTGCAAAGAAAATCCATTAGACTAACAGCACATCTCTCAACAGAGTCTTACAAGACAGAAAGGAATAGGATCCTATTTTTAGTCTCCTTAAGCAGGTGAGATATATATATATATGATAAATACCTATGATAGGCACTCCTAGAATCATAGGGCAAATTCTACTAGAGCTAAGGAAAAAAATGAATGACAGTGTAGTAATATCTAGTGACTTCAACACCCCACTGAGGACTAGACAGATCATGGAGGTAGAAGATCAAGAAATTATACTAGACTTAAATGGGACTCTAGAACAACTGGACCTAAAGACACTTATAGAATATTCTGCTGTAAATGGCAGAATATACATTCTTCTGTTCTTGGACCATTTCCCAAGATAGATCCTATCTTAGGCTACAAAAAATACCAGAGTGGAATAAAACTAGAAATACATTTCAAATAGATCTTTTAAAACTGAAAACACATATACATGGAATTTAAACGACCTGATACATGAATGATATTTGAGTTATTGATGAAATGATTTATTGAGAAAATCGAGGCAGAAATAAAAAACTTTGTCAAATTAAATGACAAAGGTGAGACAAGCTTCCCAAAAATCTATGCAATACAGAAAAAGCAATCCTAAGGGGACAGTATTAACCTTAAATGATTACATCAAAAGACAGAAAGATCAGAAACTAAACACCTAATGTGACACCCCAACGAACTAGAAAAAGAACAAAGAAAACCCAGAGCTAACAGAAGAAAAGAAATTACAAAATTCAGAGCAGGACTAAATGAAATGGAAACAAAAATAACAATGCAAAGGATCAACACACAAAGTTGCTTCTCTGAAAAGAAAAACAAAATCAATAGACTACTAGCTAGATCAACCAGAAATAGAAGAGAAAAGGCTCAAATGACCTCAATCAAAAATTAAAAAAGGAAACTTACAATTGATATCACAGAAATACAAAGATCATCTGTGACTATAGTGAATACTTCTATGTACACAAACCAGAAAACCTAGAGAAAATGGATAAATTCTTAGAAATACACAACCTCCCAAGCCTGAATCAGGAATAAATATAAATCCTGAACAGATCAATAACAGGTGTGAGACTGAAACTATAATAAAAATCTCCCCCAGAAAAAAAGCCCCAGACCAGATAGACTCACAGCCAAATTCTACTAGACTTACAAGGAAGAATTGGCACCATTATACTGAAACTGTTCAATCATATTGAGAAGAGGGAAATCCTCCCTAACTTGTTCGACAAGGCCAGTATTACCTTGATATCAAATCCAGGAAAGGATACAACAAAAAAGAAGGCTATGAAATTTCAGATTGTATATAAAACCAGAACATTGTACCCCACGATTGCATTAATATACACCACTATGATTTAATAAAAATAAATAAATAAATACAAAAAAAAAGAAAAAAAGAAACTAGGAGAAAAAAAAAGGAAAGCTACAATTATCCCTTATGACCTTAAATGTAAAAATCCTCAACAAAATACTAGTAAACAAAGAACTCAAACAAATCAAGAATAGAAAACCAAAACTCCCATTAAAAAGTGAGCAAAAGGCATGAAGTGAAATTTTATCAAAAGAATATATTAAAATGGCCAACAAACATATGTAATTAAAAGTGCTCATCCTCACTAACCATCAGGGAAATGGAAACTAAAACCACAATGACTTACTACTTTACCCCTATCAGAATGGCCATTATCAGAAAAGAACAAAAAATCAATAGCTGTTGGCATGGATGCAGGTAAAAAGGAACACTTATACACTCTTGGTAGGACTGAAAATTAGTACAACCCCTGGAAAAAACAATATGAAGATTCCTCAATGAGCTAAAAGTAGGCTTACCATTTGATCTAGTTACTGGGTATCTACCCAAAGGAAAAGAAGTCATTATATCAAAAAGACACCTGCACTCAAATGTTTATGGCAGCACAATCCACAATTGCAAATATGTTAAATCATGCTAAGTTCTCATCAGCATGATTGGATTAACAAAATGTACTTTTATAAACACACACACACACACACACACACAGTGGAGTACTACCCAGTCATAAAAAGGGATTAAATAATGCCATTTACAGCAAATTGGATGGAATTTGAAAACACTGTCCTAAGTGAAGTATCTCAGTAATGAAAAAGCAAACAACACATATTTTCACTGATAAGTGGAAGCTAAATAATGGGTACAAATGGTCATAAAGTGGTATAAAGGATAATGGAAACTAAAAAATGGGGGAGGGATAAACTTACCTATTGGGTACCTCGTACACTCCCTGGTGATGAGCACACTGAAAGCTCTGACTTTAGTATTATACCATGTATCCATGTAACAAGGACATTTACACTCCATATTTCAAAATAAAATTTATTTTTAAAAACATGAAAGATAGGAAAATTCAGGCTGTCATTTTAATCCAAATAAATGAATGAATAATAATAGACAAGCTTATTCATAGTGCTTACTATATGTAAGATACTTCAAATATATTAGCTTTAAGAATCACAATAAAAAATAAAAATAAATAAATAAATAAATAAATTTTACCAGGGATGAAACTAAAAAAAAAAAAAAAAAATCACAACATTAAGAAAGAGCTATTCCATATTTCCGTATCCATTTTACAGATAAGAATATTGAGACACAGACATTTTAAGTGACTTGTCATTTAGTTGGTAAGTGACAGGAGCCAGAATTCCAACCCATGCATTCTGGGTCCCAAAGTCTATACTCTGAGCTGTACTGTATTTTTCTACCTCTCCACATGACAAAGCCCTATTAATCTTTTCCTATATAAAATATGTAATGCATGTTTCCAATCTGTAGAGTCTTAATTGTTTAGTGTAGTTCTGAAACTGGGGGAAAAATGTATGAAGGATAATACTTGCTATACTTAATCTCTTGATGATACTTCCAGAATGTAAAACACTGTGAAATTCCCAGGGAATCTTGCTGTATATATGTTTCAGGCTATCAAATATGCTCCCATCATTCCTGGGATGCATGATGAAAATGTATTTTCTAAATTTCATCTCAAGGCATTTTAATCTTCCAGATGAGCTCCCCCCCATCCTCCCCTCACTTGACAATGTGCTGGGAAAATTACCAAAATCCAATTCAGCTAGTTGTCAAAAACAAAAATTGATGTAATAGTTTAAACACCCAAATCTCATGGGCTAATTATCCAGATTCCCTTATTTCTGAACTCTATGTCTTATTCCTTGAATGGGGTCCACATGTAGGAGAAAAGAGCATATCTGACTTCCTGATATGAAGGGCTCGGAATGCCCAGGCATTGCCCTGTGCTCACTATTCAATATCTGATGGCTCCGTATATGACCTCTCTTATTGTATCTGGAGCAAGAACCATTCATGATGTCTCTCTCTTAGCTCTCTCATAGCCCAAGGGCAACTTCCTGGATACTACAGTCTCACATGGACTCTCTAAGCCTCAAGGAAACCTTACCGTATTTTCTATCACGTGCTCAGGCGGGCCACCCATACCTCTACTCTGGTATTGTCTTGTTGCAACCATTATGGACGCTGGAAGAGGCCAGGTGATTCAGCTTATTGGCCATGCCCTGCAGAATGAAAGGAGTAAATTTAAATGCAGATTAGACCTTTTCTTTCTCCTTTATTATGCCTCTTTGCCTTAACCCTTGCTAGTTAAGCCCATGTGCTTAAACTGGTGTGAAAATCCAGCCTTTCATCATAGGGCATCTAACTGAAGGCAGAGCAAGACGTCTCCCTCTGTGCTCAGAGCTACTTCCTCTATCACTAAGTCACATTTTACAAGGGTAATTGGGACAGACACCTGATTGTTTTCCTCTCTCATTATGTTCTGTCCCTTTACTCCACAATCTGCTGCATGAAATTCTCCATTCTCTACATCATAGCCACCTTCTACTAAAGATAACAAACTTTACTTACACAGATTTTTCTTTTATGTTATATTAATATCTTTGCAGTTCAATTTTGGGGCTATGAAAATCTTGTTAGGTACATGATAAATGGATTTTATAATAACTGTTTTTAGCTTTAATCTCCAACTCCCATTCCTTAAGAAGGCAGAAAATTAATGTTGCAGTTATTTATGGCTATGTTAAAACTGACCTAGATGCTTAGTGATTTAAAATAACAATAGTCATTAATTTTGTTCACAAATTTACAATTTGGGCAGGAAGGACTCATCTCTGCTACAGATGGAATTAACTGTGGTAGCTCAGCTATGCTTAGAAGATGTGATTCCACGATGGCTTATATCCACAGCTGCAAGGAGGGGCTCAGCTGAGGCTTTTAGGCAAATATCTTGGTGCTTCAGTGCCTTTCCCTGAGGCCTTTCCACAGAATTGTTTTCTCCTCATGTTATAAAAACTATGTTTCAATTAATGAAATGAAAGAAAGTAAAAGCTGCCAATCTCCTAAATCCTGAGTTAGAAATTGGCTCAGAGTAATTTTGCTATATTGTCAAAGAGCCTTCTACAATCAAGGAAGTTGGGGAATTGGGAGAGGGACATAGACTCTGTCACTTGATAGGTAAAATATGAAGACTCTGTGTCCATCTTTAATAAATCTAAATTAATTTACTAATTTCCAGTTAATTGAATTCATTCCTAGGGTTTTGCAGTTCCTTAATCTTTAATAGCAAGTCAAGCAGCAGATCTTCAAATGTTTGTAAAAGGGTCAGCAAACCCTCCCTTAAAAACTACAAAACCAAAACTATAAAGTTAAACAAAATTGTCAAAAAACATACACAAAGAGCTCAGGACATCAACCAAGGACAAAAATAAATTAGGAAGTGTTTATTTACTAAAACGGAAAACCATCAGATAAGAAGAGTGAGTGAGCATCTGAGGTCTACTTGTTTGAGGTTGGTCCCACCCCCTTCCCAAAACCTGGGTGGTAGGATGGTGCTGGGTAGAGCTGGCCATGAAGACCAGGGACTTCACTGATGGAGGAAGCCGACTTGTTTTTGAGCAGAATACAAAAAACAAAGAGAGAAAAAAAAAAACTAATTCCCAGTTGGGCTATTAATAAGAACAGCACAATTGGTAGAAAATAAACTGGGAAAACACACAGCCCTGCTATCCTGCACTGTTATTCCACTTGTGAAAGACAGCAGATAGAGGGACTAGTGTGTAATTTAATGGGAAGATCCTGAAAATAAGGGAACCATAGATGAACTAGGTAATTAGTCTATACATTTCTGGATGAGGTGATGCATACATTCAGAAGAAAAACAAGAAAACCCGTTTCTACTGTTTATTCTTAGATGATTTGGTGTCTGAGTGAATGGGAGGAAAATCATAAGTGAACTCAAGGCCTCCACACATTTAGAAATACTGTGAAGATATTGAAGAAAGACCTGAGCATGCCTTGTGAAAATAAAATCTGGAATAAACTAGAAAAATCCCTGTATTTTGAATGTACAACCCACACAAAGATCTATCAGTAGATGGTAGAAGCCTTTTAAAGTTCAGGTAATTTTTTAAAACACAAAGCAGCAATGACATCCCTCAGGGGGGAAATGGGAATCCAAGATTTCTTAAATATATTTTCTAAAATGTCTAGTTTTAAACCAAAAAATAAGACATGCAAAGAAATAAGACAATGTGACCCATACGCAGGGGGCAGGGGAAAGTAGTTGAAAGAGACTAACTCTGAGTGAGCCCAGATGTTGGATTTGGCAAACATAGATGTGAAAGCAATTATTATAAATATATTCAAAGAAATAAAGAAACTCCTTTTAAAAAAATTAAAGGAAAATATGATGACTATAATTCAGGAATAATAAATTTCAATGAAGAAATAGAAATTATTTTTAAAAAAACAAATTGAAAATTCCAGAGTTGACACAAAATAAAAACTAATCAATAAACCTAATGATAGATGAATAGGAATTATCCATATAGAAGAACAGAGGAAAAACATATTTTTAAAAATTTAACAGAGCTATAGAGACCAATGAGACAACACAAAGCATAGTCAAATATTTGTAGTAGGATTCCAAAAGAAGAAGTGAAAGAGAGAAAGGATAGGAAAAATATTTGAAGAAACAATGGACAGAAGCATCATAAATTTTATTAAAAATACTAGTATACAAATCCAAGAAGCTCAATGATGCCCAATTAAAATATGCACACATGTAGACACAACATATTCAAACTTTTGAAAGCCAAAGAAGAAAAGAAAATATTGAAAACAACAGGGAAAAAACCCAACTCATCACACAAAAAGAACAATATGACTAATATGTAACTTCTCAATAGAAAGAATAGATGAGATGTAGGAAAGCAGTAAAATTAAATACTGTGAATACTGAAAGATACAGTCAACAAAGAACACTACATCCAGCAAACTTATCCTCAAAAATAAATACAAAATAAAACCATTCTCATTTAAGGATAAATAAATGCTACAAGACCAGCCCTACAAGAAATTCTAATGAAGTCCCCCTGACTAAAAAGAAATGATACCAGATGGTAGGGAGAAACAAATACCTGAATGGTAAAAACGTGAGTATATAAAACAATGCATGCAATGATTTCTCTTGTATGCTTACAATTTTCTTAAAAGATATAACACTGTTGCCAGTAGTTATTATAACAGTTAACACTCTATTTGTGGTTCATAACATATTTACATATAATATACTTGAAAATAATATCACAAAATGGTAAAGAATAAGATTTATAGTAGAGGAAATCAGCTATTTTTACTTGAAATAAGTTCTGTATTTTTTTGCAATTAAGTTACATGGGTAGAGTCTAATTAAAGTTAAATTGAATATGGTAACCTCTAGAGCAACCAACAAAACGTAACTCAATGGGTTCAAACCCAGCTCTGGCCACAAAAAAAAAAAAAACATAACTCAAAAATACATTTTGAAACTTGAAATGGTAAAGTAGGACTCTAAAAATACTTATAAACACAAATAGTAGAAAAGATAAACAAAAGTGAAAAGAGATATATAGAAAACAAAGAAATAGATATAAATTTAACCTGATTAATAATTAAACATTAATTAACTAAGCACTACAATCAAAATTAAAGATTATCAGATTAGATAAAAACACAATGTACATGAATATTGCTATTTACAAGATAAACAGTTCATATTCAATGAACTGCTAGATTGAAAATAAAAGAATTGCAAAAGGTTACTATGCAGACTTTTCAGTTTAGTTATTTGTTAAAGAGTTAGAATGGCAAAAAAAAGAAAAAAATGAAAGAAAGTAGGAAGGAAGGAAGTGGGGGAGGGAGAGAGGGACTCTGTTTTAGAAAGATTCTAAGAAATATTATCACAGGTTGAGCACCCCAATATGAAACTTCAAAATCTAAAATGCTCCAACCTTTTGAGTGCCAACATGATGCCACAGATAGAAAACTCCACACATTGGGCGGTGCCTGTGGCTCAGTAGATAGGGCGCCGGCCCCCTATTCCAAGGGTGGCAGGTTCGAACCCGGCCCCGGCCAAACTACAAAAAAAAAAAGAAAAAAAGAAAACTCCACACATAAGTACTTAACGTATCTTTGATTCATGCTCAGAATTATTAAATATATTGTATAAAATCACCTTCGGTCTATGTGCATAAGGTGGTATATGAAACATAAAGTTTGTGTTTAGACTTGAGTCCCATCCCCAAGATACCTAATTACATATATGCAATTATTCAAAATCCAAAAAGTCCAAGATCTGAAACAGTTGTGATTCCAAGGATTTTGAATTAGGCATACTCACCCTGTAGAAATAAAAAGGGAACATTGTATAATAAAAAAAGGGAAGATACAGTAATTCCTCACATAACATTATCAATAGGTCTTGGAAAGTGTGACTTTAAGCAAAATGAGAAATAGCAAAAACAATTTTTTCCATCATTGTTACAATAAAATGCTGAGTGTGAGAGCCTGCTGAACATCATTTCATTTAAAGTTGGATTTTCCAACAACCTATGTACAACATTAGCGAGAACTTACCATATAATAATTATAAATATTTAAACATCTTAAAAAGAGTACCATAATACATGTAGCAAAATGAATACAAATGGAAAGAGAAACAGATACTTCAACAAGTGCAGCTAGGGATTTTAATATCCCAATCTTTTTAATATCCCAACAGCTGAAAAAAACAATGTGGAAAATCATCATGGATAAAGACTTGAATAAAAATATCAACCAACTTGATTTAACTGACATTTATGAAACACTCCACCCCAAAAGAGCAAAATACCCTTCCTTTTCAACAACAGTTAGAACATTCTCCAGAGCAGACGAATGCTAGGACATAAACAAGTCTCAGTAAGTGAGAGTCACAGTGAATGACGCACCTCTTTGGGGCAGGACACAATTACAAGACAAACTTTACCTAACAAATACAATCAGTGTAACCTAATTCTTGTACCCTCGATGAATCCCAAACAGCAAAAAAATAAATAAATAGAAATAAAAATAATAATAATTAAACATACGATCTATGGTTAAAAAAATGAGATGAAAGTAGAAATCAACAATAACAGGACCTAGAAATATCTCCAAATATTTGGAAATTAAATGAAACATGGTTCAAAAGGGAAATCATAAAATACTTTGAATTGAATAGGAACAGATACAACATATCACAACATAAAAAATAATGGGATGGACGCAAATCAATGTTTAGAATGAAATGTATAGCTCTGAATGCCTATTTTAGAAAAGTTTTAAATTAATAATTTAGACTTCCTCTTTAAGCAACTACAAAAATGAGACCAAAATAAATACAAACTAAGTGGTAGTGACAGAATGACAAAAATCAGAGCAAAACATAGTGACATGGAAAAAGAAACAATAGAGAAAAATCAATGAAATTAAAAGCTAGGTCTTTAAAAAGATCACAGTGTTAAGAAATCATTAGCAAGAGTGGTCAAGAGAGAACACAAAAGAGGCAAAAAGAGAGAAAAAACAATTGCCAAAATCAGGAATGAAAGAAGAAACATTGCTGCTGACCCACAGAAATTAAAATATAATCTCAGGATGGGCAAAGGATCTGAAGAGAAACTTCTCTAAAGAAGACAGGCGCATGGCCTTCAGACAC
>CAUYRH010166268.1:0-14877 GCA_963574655.1 Perodicticus potto | reverse complement strand
ATGGGAGTTATCTAAGACTCACTGGCAGTGGCTGAAATACTTTGCGAGTCTTTAGACTGGCGGAGGCCCTGTAGCCAGGAAAAGTAAACCCACGCCCAAAGAAATGTGTCTATTCCAGGCAAGATGAGCTGAGCTGCTTCCCCTTCCAGGTAAAAGGGGTTCAATGTAATTAACTTGCCACCAAGGGGCTTGTGGGGCTCCTTGAAGGATGTTTGCCACACTGAGAGCTATATGTTAATCTTTGTTCCTGGAAGATTAGACATTCAGTAGTGGTAGCAGCCCCGGGCCATGGTCATTTAGTCCCAGCTACTTTGGGGACTGAAGCCAAAAATATCCTTTGAAACCAGGAGTTTGAGATCAGTAAAACCTCTATCAAACAACAACAATAAAAACGTTTGAAGTTAAAAAAAAAAAATTGGGCGGCGCCTGTGGCTCAAAGGAGTGGGGCGCCGCCCCCATATGCTGGAGGTGGCAGGTTCAAACCCAGCCCTGGCCAAAAACTGCAAAAAAAAAAAAGCCATGGGATTATAATAAAAAAACAAATGCAGCAGCAGTAACTAGATCATTCTTTTTTTTTGAGACAGAGTCTCACTATGTCACCCTCAGTAGAGTGCTTGTGGCATCACAGCTCACAGCAACCTCCAGCTCCTGGGCTTAGGCGATTCTCTTGCTTCAGCCTCCCAAGGAGCTGGAACTACAGGTGACCGCCACAATGCCTGGCTATTTTTTTGTTGTAGTTGTCTTTGTTGTTTGGCAGACTCAGGCTGGGTTTGAATTCACCAGCTCCGGTGTATGTGGCTGGTGCCCTAGGCGCTGAGCTACAGGCGTTGAGCCTAGATCATTCTTACTGAATGCAGAACCTCTAACTTTGCCAAATAGAGTCTTCATTTATGAGCCCATTGTGCCAGACTGGGGTGGCCAATGACAGAGGTGGACTGTGGCACGGCCTGAGCCACTCTGTTTGGCTGTGTGGTAAACGCTCCCACGATGGATGCTCTCCCGTGGACACTGACACGTGGTGCAGAGACGTCCGCATTTTGTGCCAATCCCCATGGATCGATGCACACCCCTCTTTCCCAGACCTCCTTGTCCCTAATCTTCCCAGATACGTTCTTCCTATTTTTGCCACTGTGCAGACGTCTTTATTCTTACCTTAAGCCATTTCTCTTGTCTACAAGATGCACTGCTCAGAGTTCTATTAGGAAGATTTCTCCGTTATTGTCCTAAAGGTTACCTCTTAGTGAGGCTGTGGTACCGCTGTTCTCCATTCAGCTGGCATCCACGTGCCAAAGGACCCATCTGTGGATCAAACCAAAAAGCAGCCATAGGCGTGAGCTGAAGGAGGCATGCTGGTGCAACATTTGGGGGCCTAGGCCACCATGGGGGTCTTGTGCTATGTTCTCTGGCCCTGCTTATACCTGATCACATAGGCCTTACCTTCCTATGCATTGCTGTTGAGGCCAGCTGGCTTTATTGCTTGGTAGGTCTGAAAGATCCCAACTTGTGGTGGGCAGTTTTGGCTGAAGGGCCATTAAGGTCCCATGTTCAGGTGCTCCATCTCTATGAGGGCTCACTCCTGGAGGAGTTTTTTAGTGCCAGTGGTTCTCTGCTGCAGACTGAATGGCCTTGCTCCAGAACTGCAGGGTTCGAGGTGATGATTCTCCCACTGGGGCTTGCATCTCTTCCCACCCCAGATAGCTCTGATCCCATAGGGTCCTCCAGGTCACATGGCCCAAGAGACAGAGCTGCTTGCACAGACAGAGCTGCTTGCACAATTGCCCAAATTTGCTGCAGAACAGTTTTTCTGCTCTGGGACCTGCTCAAAGCTGGCAGCCTTCCACGTCACTGAGAAGATGAGTTGGAGCAGTATTTCGAAGTATAAAATATACTAACTCTTTTGCGCTTCCTTCTTAAGGAGGAGCAAAATAAAATCGCTTGTATCTTTTTTTTCATGCTTCTGGGTTCTGTTTGTTGGTTTTTCTGTCCTTAGTATTTTTTTGGTATCTTATAAATACTTGTCCTTTACCTTTTTTTTTTTTTTTTAAGTGTTTGGGGTTCATTGATGGTACAAAGAATTAGGTTACACTGACTGCATTTCTTAGATAAAGTCCCTCTTACAATTGTGTTCCTCCCCAAACAGGCATGCCATACACTGAGAACCCCTATCCACCTCCCTCTTCCCACTTGTCCTTTACTTTGGAGAGGATTTTCTGGCATGCCCCAGGTCACTGAACCCCTAAAAACTTCACTGATGTGGTGAGCCCCTGAAACAATCAGCCATCTTCCCAAGTCCTTTGAATTCTTGCAGAGTTTGTCTCTTACGTCTGGTAACACTATTCCACTGATAGAGTAAACCAATGTGATATTTTACAGAATGTCTAGATGATCCCATCTTGTCAGACTATGTTATGACAAAAGACAAGACATAATATAGCCTTGAAATAGATAGTAAATATATATTGTTGTCTGCCCCACATAAAAGTGAATGTTTTTCTTGTTAGGGACAGAAAACAATGAATAAGCTACCTGCCTGGATGCCATGGACTTGAAGCTATTTCAATCTGGTGTGGGAAAGACACCGTCTCCAACACCACAACTGCAATTGAGGCTATTAATTTTCTTTTCGTTTTTTTACAGAGACAGGGTCTTGCTTGTTACCCAGGCTGGACTGGAATGCTGGAGCTCAAGTGATCCTCCCAAGCAGTCAGAATTACAGACATGAGCCACCATGCCCAGTTCTAATTTTATTGTTTGAGAGACAGACAGGAGCTTTCTACATTGGCCAGGCTGGACTTGAACTCTTGGGCTCAAGGGATCCCCCCTGCCTGTTTTCCAGAGTAGCTGGGACTATAGGCATGTGCTTTGAAGGAAATATTCTTATCCACATTACAGATGAAAACTGAAGCTTAGAGAGTTATAAAAATAATGATTGTAAAACTTTCTGTTTTATCAAATTTATTTGACTCACAAACTTTCATACTTGACCACTAAACTATCCGGCCAATAATTGTAATTATAGTTATAGTTAGCTCAGGACACTGAAAAACAAGGTCTAACTACATTGCTACATGTCCACACATATCTGTCGTGATTTTTGTTAGAGATTTTGCTAAAAAGTCTAATTTTGGGATCAAAAGAAGCCAATGATGCCTAATATTTTGAAGTGGAGAATGAAACCCGGTGGAGAAAGTGTTGCTAGCTTTTATTCCTGGCAGCTTTTGGACACGCTGTATTTCCTACGCTGTATGCCAGGATGTTTCTCCATTTGATTTTTCCAGGACCGTCATGGAAAAAAAAAAAAGAGGAAAAAGAGTTGCCACCCTAAATTAAAACATTCCCTTTCATATAGAACAATCTAACAGAAGGCTGTGGAGAGCCAGAAGAGATTTACCTCATGCAAATGATGAAGCAGCCTGAGGAACAGCTACTCTCCGTGCAGTTTTCTTTTTAATTTTTTAAATTAAAAAAATTGTTTTAGAGATGGTGTCTTTCTTTATCGCCTGGGTTAGTCTTGAACTCCTGGGCTCAAGAGATCCTCCTGTCTCAGGGTGCACCACCGAGAACTTGTGTTCTTAGGCAAGTCATCTCATGGGTCTCAGTTTCCTCATCCGCAGAATGGGAATACAAATAGGATACACCTCGTAGGGTTACTGTGTCTTTTTTTTTTTTTTTTAGACAGAGTCTCACTCAGTGGCCCTGGATAGAGTGCTGTGGCAAGACAGCTGACAACAACCTCAAACTCTTGGGCTCAAGAGATCCTCTTGCCTCAGCCTCCTAAGTAAGTTGGACTACAGGCGCCTGCTGCAATACCTGGCTAGTTTTTTATTTTTAGTAGAGATGGAATCTTGCTTTGCTCAGACTGGTCTCAAACTCTGGAGCTCAAGCAACACACTTGCCTTGGCCTTGGCTTCCCAGAGTGCTGGGATTATAAGCGTGAGCCACTGCACCTGGCCAGTTACTGTGTCTTGCTGATTTCTGAGTCCCCAAAATACCCAGCACAAAGTAGCATTCAGTGAATATACGCTGAATGACTGAATGAATACATTTTGAATATTAAATAAGTTGACATGCACGGTATACAGCAAACATTAGATTCTATCATGGTGATGTGACAGTACATATTAAAATTTTGAGCCAGGCACAGTGGCAGGCACCTGCAGTCCCAGCTACTCAGGAGGCTGAGGTGGGAGGATTGCTTGAGCTTGGGAGTTCGAAGATTACCTGGGCAATTATGTTTCAGAAACCCTGTCTCTGAAAAATAATAAATGAAAGAAAATAAACTAAAACAATTTCCTTCCTTTCTTACTTTTTTTGACACAGTGTCTCACTTTGTTGCCCTAGGTAGAATGCCATGGCATCACAGCTCACAGCAACCTCAAACTCTTGGGCTTAACGGGTTCTCTTGCCTCAGCCTCCCAAGTAGCTGGGAGTACAGGCACCCGCCACAATGCCCAGCTATTTCTTTTTTGCTGCAGTTGTTGTTGTTTAGCAGGCCCAAGCAGAGTAGGAACCCACCAGCCTCAGTGTATGTGGCCAGTGCCCTAACCACTGTACTATGGGTGCCGAGTCAATCCCAATCATTTTAACAAGTAAAGGCTGGGTGAGTTGGCTCATGTCTGTAATCCTACCACTCTGGGAGTCTGAGGTGGGTGGATTGCTTGAGTTCAGGAATTCAAGACCAGCCTGTGCAAGAGACCGACCCCGTCTCTACTAAAAAAATAGAAAAAAAAAGTAGCTGGACATTGTGGTGCATGCCTGTAGTCCCAGATACTCAGGAGGCTGAGGCAGGAGGATTGCTTGAGCCCAAGAGTTTGAGGTGCTGTGAGCTATGATCCCACAGCAGTTGACATTCTACCCAGGGCAAGAGAGTGAGACTCTGTCTCAGAAAAAATTAATGAGTAAGAGAATAAATGAACAATTATGATAATCTTAGTTATTCAGATAATTAATAATTAGGAATGCACCAAAGATTTAGTTAAAATTGCTCCTAGAAAAACAACTCACAGCAACCTCAAACTCTTGGGTTTAAGCGATTCTCTTGCCTCAGTCTCCCAAGTAGCTGGGCCTAGAGGCGCCCGCCACAATGGCTGGCCGTTTTTTGGAGATGGGAGTCTCACTCTTGCTCAGGCTGGTCTTGATCTCCCGAGCTCAAGCAATCCACCCACCTTGGCTTCCCAAGTGCTGGATTACAGACGTGAGCCACCTCACTCAGCTTGGAAAAACAACCTTTTTAGCAAAGTATATTAAATTGGCATTTAGGCCTAGCCCAGTCCAATTCAAATAAAACGGAACAAAGAAATTTATTTCAGTTGATTGAACATAACATGGAAATATTTTTTTTCCTAAGTTTGTTTTGCCATCGTACATTGGGTTTATGCCAATACAGTCATCAAAAACTGTCCTAAGCATATATGATAGCACCTCCTTTTATCTGCAGTACTTGATACAGAAATTTCCTTGTCAAAACACATCTGCAAGAATGGAGAAGCATGAATCTCATGTACTCAAGCTTGATATGAGGACAATTAGTGACAATTATTGACAAGGTAGGGGTAAGGGAAGGGGAGAGCAGAGACAGAAAGAATGAGGGAGGGGTGGGGAAAGGAAGAGCAGAGAGAGGGAAGGAGCGAGGGGTGTGGGGTCTTGGTGTGTGCCACACCTTTTGGGGGCAAAACACGATTGTAAGAGGGACTTTACCCAACAAATGCCATCAGTGTTACATGGTTTCTTGTACCCTCAATGAATCCCCAACAATAAAAAAAAAAATTTTTTTTGAAGCAATTGATCCACTCTGGCCACGAGGTCAAACCATGATGACTCCAGGAGCAAATTACTGAAACTAAGAAAATGTGAAGACCGTGCGGGATAGTATTTCCTCTGAGAAAGAAAACTTTATAATTAATATAGAGTGTACATTTCAAGCCCAATAGTAGCATTTCACTTTGTTCTAAGCAAAACTAAGATTTTTCTCCTACAGAAACTGATTATCCAATGTGGGTGGTCCCGCCAAGTGGCAAGAGCAGAGCCCTATGCCAGATAGAGCAGGTGAGTCAGACATGTGGACTATGGCCTCCAGCTTGACATTCAGCTATTGTTAGGGTCAAAGTTGGGGCTAAACTCTAAATGCAACCCATTTTTCTTGAGAAGCACTGGGCTCTATTCCAAGGCAAGATCTAAACTAGAGCAACAATGACAACAAAGAGAGCTGAGAAAGGGAAAGAGGGAGGGTGTGGGGGGTCAAGGGATAGGGTTCACCTTTTAGGGGTGGGACATAAAAGAGGGTCCTTATCTAAGAAAAGCAATCAGAGTAACCTGCTTCTGTGTACCCTCAATGAATCCCCAACAATAAAAAATAGAATACCCAATTCATAATCTTAGAAATCTAGTAAAAGACTAATTACTACACGTAACTCTGTACATGTGTGTGTGAGGGGCAGGGATAGGTTAATCGTATGTTTCATTCCTTGTGCCCTGGGCGTATTATCTGGGATTTCACAAATATTCTATTACCTGGCCATCATTACACTCACACACACACAGCGATGAGCACAAAAGGCTAATCACTCTGTGCAGAATACACGTTCCCTTCCTTTAAACCAGTGATTTTCACCCAGTGTGCTCCTGGTATGCCCTGAGAGGATCTTAAGTGTGCTACAAAAATTTTTAAATATCATTAATTAAATTATTTTTGAAGTTCAAAGCACAGTAAGTATATTCTTTTTCCTTACTATTTTTTTTTAAATCAACATAATTTAAATGTGCTGCAGAAGTTTAACCGCAAGTTCAAGTGTGCCATGATATGAAAAGGTTGAAAAACCCTGATGCGGACTCTCTTGGGAGTTATTATACTAATTGACGCAGGCTGTTGTGCTACTATCAAAAATCACCTTCAGAAAGCCTCAGCCTCAATCCCCAAATCCTATATATTAATACAGAATCCTGATTATGACTGTCACATGTGCTCAGCAGCAGCCTGACCCAACCCTATGCAAGTTGTCCCTACATCACGGCACCACACTCCTGTGCCACCTAAGCCCTCGTGCTCTCTCCTCAGGCCTGCTCACCTTCAGCAGCAGGCATTGTCTACATGCCTGCCCAGCATCCAGTATGCTCCTCTCGCACTAAATCTTGCATTCGACTGGCTTCTCTTTCAGTCCCAGGAAGGCTGATTGGCTTAAGCCCACCCCCTTTACCACAATTATTAATATCTCCCCAAAAGTTGGCAAGTATACAGTATTATCTTGGTCACAGTGGTTAATTCAGGTAGAGACATGTGACCTGAAATTGTTCTAGACAAAATTAAACTCGGTTTCCCTGCACAGTGGTCAAGGAAAAAGAAGTTTCTGCTCCTTAGAAATTACTATAGCAAAAATGCATGTAGCCCCAGGAGCTGCCAGAAGTATCTCCCCAAGTTACCGAGCGAGGCAGATGGAAATCACCCCCAACGCCTGCTTACTTCTGTTCCATCAGCCAAAAGATTTCTTTATTGTTTTCACCACTCTGACCTGCGTTTCTGTTATTTGCAGCACAGCGACACTACACTGATGCTCCTCGCTCCTGCTTCCCAGATGCATTCGCATCAAGTTTTAGTTGCTTTTAGTTACTGTAACAACAATCAATCCATTTCAGCTTCCTAGTGCTGGGACCCAGGTTCTTTCTATCTTCTTGCTCTGTAACACCCAGGATGTGCTGTGATCTGTGTGGTTGAAGGTGCTTCATCACCAAGCCCTGTTCTTGGATGAAGGATGAGCAAAGAGGAAATAAAGGAAGGGACATACCTTTTTCTTTTAAGGCCACAGTACAGATATCACACATCAATGTAGTCATATATTCTATTGACCAAAGGGTGGCTGTATGGCCATATTTAGCTATAAGAGAGGCTGAGATATGTTATTTTTATCTGGGCAGCCCTATGTCCAGATATGGTTATGATATGGCTACCCCTATGAAAAAGTAAAAGACTGGATATTAGAGGAAAATTAGCAGCTTCTGCATCCTGACCTGTATAGATTGCTCCATATGGGTACAATAATCTATCTCCTATGATCTATCCAATTTATTTCCATTATTCTTTTAAGTCGATTTAATAACCACTCCAATTTAGCAGAATCTTAATCCCATCTGCTGAGTTCTACATGAAAATAATTCCATATTGTGTGTATGTTTGTGTGCACACCAGCTAAAGTTCAAACTCTGGCTAATTTCAATATTCTGTGATTAATTTTAATCTTTGATAGGACAAAACTGGAATTAGCCCAGATTATTTTCACTTGGTAACATTTAATAGTTTACAAAACAAAAGGAACATGGCAAGTGTGGACAATCATTCCCTAAGGCTAGTTAATGAGGGGATGCTTTGGTTCTTGAACATTTCAAATAACTAGATTAATATTACATGCAGATAATGGCAATGCTTGTCAGAATTTTGAAATTTTTTTCTTTTGAAACAGAGTTTCACTATGTTGCCCTCAGTAGAGTGCTATGGCATCATAGCTCACAGCAACCTCAAACTTCTGAGCTCAAGTGATTCTCTGGTCTCAGCCTCCCAAGTAGCTGGGACTACAGGTGCCCACCACGATGCCTGGCTCTTTTTTAGAGATAAGGTCTCACTGTTGCTCAGGCTAGTATCAAACTCCTGAGCTCAAGCAATCTGCCCATCTTGGCCTCCCAAAGTGCTAGGATTACAGGTGTGAGCCACCACACCCAGCCTTGAACTTTTTCTAGTACATAAAATTCATCTATATTATCTGTTAGTATTCATCTACATAGTTTATTGTGAAAAAATTCCCAGCGCATAGGGAGATGCACTCACTTTTAGAATCTCACTCTGTTGCCCTTAGTAGAGTGCTGTGGCTGTCATAACTCAGAGCAACCTCGAACTCCTGGGCTCAAGTGATCGTCTTTCCTCAGCCTCCCAAGTAGCTGGGACTACAGGTGCCCACCAGCATGCCTGCCTAGTTTTTTCTACTTTTAGTAGAGACAGGGTCTCACTGTTGCTCAGGCTAGTCTCAAACGCCTGAGCTCAAGTAATCCACCAGCCTCGGCCTCCCAGAGTATTGGGACTACAGGTGTGAGCCACTGCGTCCAGCCTACTTCTAGAATTTTAAAATAAACATCTCATTGAGATCTTCAACAAAAGGTAAAGGGCCAAACCTTGACATTGATATTTGGCCTACAGGTATCTAGACTGACAGATTTACACACATATACATGTAATTGCTGTTCATTAATGTTATAGAAGATGAGTTTGTTCTCATCCCAACCACCCGGGGGCGGGGGGGAGCACTACTCAAGAATGTAATTTGTTTGGGGGATGATGAAAAGACCAGAGTTGGGCTTCATAATAAATATGATTGTGAAAATAATCCACATCAGTCCAAAAATTAGGTATCAATCATCAACTATGTCCCAAGTCCTGTGAGAGGTTCTAGGACACATAAAGAAGAACGGGAAAGGTCCCTGCCCCTGTGACATAGCGTCATGAGCCCACAAGGATATTTGAGTCTAGGAGGGACTGGCGATCCCACAGGATTATAATACTATATTTTTACTGTACTTTTGCTATGTTTAGATGCATAAATGCTTACCACTGTATTATACTTGCCTTCAGTATTCAGTATGGGAATGTGTTGTGCGGGGTTGGAGACCAGGAACAATAGGCTACGGCAGAGAGCTCAGACGCAGAGCAGGCTGCTCCATCTAAGCCCGTGTGAGCCAGGCCTCTATGTTTACCCACAGTGGGAAAGTCTCCTAAGGAAGGCTTTCTCAGAATACAGCTCCTTCATCGTTAAAGGATGCCTGACTCTGTCAAGTCTGGTAATATAAGCAACGGTACAGATCAATACAGCATTGCTCACATCATTTTTGTATTATTTAAAACCTTCAGTGATCCCACTTCCTATGGAAAACTAGCCCTACTTCTTGGCAGGATATAAGGTATGTTGGCTTTTGTTTACTTAGCACTTCCCTGTAACACTCTGTACCCCATTAAACTAGCACCCACAGTTACACAAGCATTCCATTCTGTCTCATCCCTCCATGGCTTTACGTAAACTTCCACCCAGCCTCGAACTGTCTCCTCCTAGTCTAATGCACACATTCTTCAAATTCTGCGCAGGTCTCACTTCCTTTGTGAAGGAAGTTTTCTCCAGCCTCTGTGAAAAGCAGCAGCACTTGTGATTGTGTCCAGGTAACCATGCTCTGGCTCCTGCACCTCACTTTCGCCTGCCCATGTACTGACCTCTTTGACCCGCTAGGAGGCTCCTATGGGCAGTGGTTTTTTTCCTGTCCATCCTCATACCCACGGTGCCCAGAGTAGTGCCTCATACAAAGTAGGTGTTTGATAAAAGTGTGTTAAGTTAATGAATAAATGATCAGGTGTGTTGAGGCTGTATATAAACTCAATGCTAAATATTATAATCTTTGAATAACTTTCTCCATTTCTAATGGAGTCACTTGAATTTTCTGAACTTTTCCTTCCCTCGTTGGATGGAAGCTTTGGTTCCATGGAGGATTCTTCTGCAAGATTTATTATTCAGTTACCTATGAAGTAGTTTGAACTTCTTATTCTGCACAGGACTGTATTGCTAAATGCAAAACAAATCTGCATCACCACCACTCTCCACCATTTCCTGAGCAATTTCTCTAAGCACAAAGAGTACGCAATACTGTGGGAAAGATCCCCTGTCCAACAAGACATCTTGGGTTCCCCAATTCCAGTGGGCTAGTGGTACATGGTGCAACCTTCTGTGATATTTAAAAATCAGCATTAGAAAGAGTCAAAGTGGGAACCCAGTCAATTCCAATTTAGAAAAGACAGTGCAAGATCCGGCTATCTTAGGCACTACGAGGACAGAGGGAAAACTTTCTATTTAGATAATCCGAAGTTCATTGTGTGACTGATAACCAGAACCTACTATTTAGTAAAAGGAATACTCAAGGGATGCTTCTCAGCATAGCCAAAGAGACAGCTACTTACATGGCAAGATATCGGAAATATACATCTGACTGCCCCCAAATACCTGCCCTTGTGCTCTGAATCTGAAAGTTCCTTTGTTAGAATCATTCTTTTGGCTGGAGGCATTAAGTTTACTCCTTTCTTCCATACAAGCAGAGGCACTAGAATCACATTAATGACAAATTTCTGCCAGTTTCACTATGTTTGCCCAGCGTCCCTCCCATTAACACTGGTGAGATGCTGTGTTCTGCAGTGATGGAGAACATGAGCCTGGGAGGCGTATGTCTGAATGAACTCAGCTCTGCAGTGGCTGAAAGCATGACTTTGGACAAGTTACATCAGATTTCTGAACTTCAATTACCTGTAAAATAGGGATAGGAATACCGACTTCAAAATTACAAGGATTATATGAGATAAATGTTAAGTACCAAACATACTATATGTTCATAGAAAATGAAAAGTTGCTATTATTATTGCTACTACTACAAAAAAAATTAGCTCTGTTTTGAGAGGGGCATTAATTTATCCTGGCCACAAACTCTATAGTAAAGAGACAATGTACTACATATTCAGTCAGAAAAAAAATGGAACCATATAATCAAATGAGACTAGGATGCCATCTATTATTATCCGTGATAAAACAGGGGAACACAGCACTATACAAAGCATATCTCTGGAATAAAGGGTGTTATATCCATTTACTCAGGATAAGGAACAATTAAGAATCATGACTCTGCTCCTCCTGTTAAAATAGATAATTTATTATGAATTTATATCTGCAAAAATCACAAAACAAAATGCATTAATCAGCTCAATTGATATCATAAAGGGTCAAGGCCAATATTATCAACTAAACACTCACTTGACTAAAAGTCTTTTAAAATGGTGACATCCACTGGGTAATTCCTTTTCTTACACTATGAAGGCAAATTGAATTTCAGCCTTTCAAAGTTTATATTGCTTTCCTATTGCTACTGTGACAAATTACCAGAAACTGAGCAGCTTAAATACACAAATTCATTACCTGCCAGTTCTACAGGTGAGGAGTCCTGAACTCAGAGTGTCAGCAGGGATGGATTCTCTCTGGAGGCTCTGGGACAGGGTCGGTTTCTTTGCATTTTTTTCCTTCTAGAGGTGGCTCTCTATATTCCTTGACTTGTGTTTCTGTCACCCACCTTCAAAGCCAACACTGTAACATCTTCCAACTTCTGTTTTTGATTAAGATTCCTGTTTTCATCATCACAATCCCTTCCCTAACTCTGACTCGACTCTTCTTCTTACGAGGATGCTGTGATTACATTGGGCCCACCTAGATAATCTCACATTTTATTATTCGTAGGTTATTTATCATGTCTTATGATACGAGTATCTGAGTCTGCATTTGCTTCAATGATTGTTAGAAACAACTCTTAATCCTAATTTTGCTTCTTGGTTTCTTTTTTTCAGGGTAACAAAGAGATTTTATTTAAGAAGAACAAAGAGAAAGTTGAGAGCACTCCCAAGGAGAGTTGGAAGTGGGTCCCACTCATGGAGGAGCAAAAGTGAGAGAGAGAGACTCTTAATCCTAACTTTGGTTGTGACCAGGTAATACACACTATTCACACCTACCATTTACAAGTGATTTCATATGAAGCAGCATTTGGAGTTTAGCAAGGCATTCAGAATTTATATATATTTAGCATTATTTTTCTTTATTCTCGTTTCCAACATCCAAGCAGCCACAGCCAAGAAGGAGGCCTCTGTTGTTCAAGAATTTTTACCACTGGGGAAGCTTCACAGGTTTTTGCCCTCCCCATATATAACCATAATCTAAACTAAAATCTCAATTGGCAAAATGGCAACTAACTTGTAAGACATGATAAATTTAAATCACATCCCTTCAATGTTAAATGACTTACACAAAGTCACATTTCACCATTTTGTGGTCTGGCGCCATGTATGTTTCTGGCCCAGTACAGGTTATGATTCAGCCTGTCTTTGGCTTACCTGAAATTCTACACTTCAGACAAGCTCCTGGCTGATTGCGGGACCATGGACCACCCTTTTCATAGCAAAGTCACAATTCTGTTTATCTTGATTTTAATTAATCAGTCCTCATAATTGTCATGACTTTATTTTTACTAATAAATACATGTAGCCAAACAGAAAAATTAACTCCTATTATGCAGATTTCATTCCATATTAGTATCTTTACCTATTGCTTCCAAAACCTCAAGTGTCCACGTGCATCTATATCCCAGTCCCCAAATCACATTCCTTGGAACACAACAAATCTTTTTTCTTTAAGTAGAATAATGTCACAACCTTGCTAAACCAGAGCCAGGCCAAGTGTCATCCTTTTGCCATTCTAAAAGCAACAATAAAATGTAAATAGCTCTTTAGAAAATATCACTTTTACAAAGAGGAGAAATAGAAGAGGGGATTTATAGGTGACATTTAATTCTCCTGGCTTTTATTGCTTTTAAAAAAAGAGGGGACACAACCACTTCACTATCCCCTTTGTGAAATAAATAAAGAAGACATGTCATTTGCACTGGGATAAACACACAGGAAAGGCAGAAAATAGCTGTCTATCTAAAAGAAATCACAAGGACAGGATGCCTCCTATTGTTTACTAAACCAGCTGGAGGAGAAGACACTGTAATCAGATAATCTGAGTCCTGGAGCTGTGATTACATAACCACAGTCAGTTCTGCACAGCCACTGAGCTGCTTAGGACTTGCCCTTACTCTCCAGGAGTTCACGATTGAGTAAACACCTTCCAGAGCTAATAATTCAACTCAGGTGTGAAAAGTTTCCAGCCCTTTAAGTGTTCATCCTGCAGGAAGGGAACTAGTATTTCAGAGAATGAACGGCCTACTTCCCTCAAAAGCCAGGTCTCCACAGTCAAAGCAAAGAATGAGGGCAACTATCCAGATAATTCAGGCCACCCAAATCTACTCTGGCCTGAATTATTCAAGTTAAAAAATCAACCGTCTTTGAGGATCTGATCTCCCATATAATTCAGGGAGGGAGGGTGTTGAGATCCCCCAGCACTTACTTGGGAAATGAGCATTATTTACTGCATCAGACAAGCCAAGAGGCAAAAGTATGAATGTGACCCGCTTATATCTGTATTCTGGCTCTTTCTGCCTGAGTACATTACACTTCGCTTTCAAATTATAAACAGCACACTTCCTTCCCCAGCTGGGCTACCTGTGATCTGGGCAAAGGAGGTGGGCAGAATTGGAGACCCAGGTATCCTGTGTTTTATTATCTATATGTGGTAGGGATTTTTACATTTAGGATTTTATTTATTTATTTTTAAACTTTTAATTTTAGAATAGTTTTTGGTTTGCAGAAATAGCACAAACTATCCCCATATGCCCCGCATGTGGTTTCCTCTAATGTTGACATCTTCATTAGCATGGTTCATTTTTATTTACAATTAGTGAATCACTGTGGATACATTATTAACAACTGAAGTCCACGCTTTATTCAAATTTCTTTAGCTTTTACAGAATGTCTTTTTTCTGTTTCAGGATTCCATACAGGATACATTACATTTAATGGTTGTGGGTCCTTAAGCTCCTCTTGGTTATGGTGGTTTCTCAAACTTAATTTATTTATTTAGACAGAGTGTCTCAAGCTGTCACCCTGGGTAAAGTTCCATGGCATGATAGCTCATAGCAACCACCAACTCTTGGGCTCAAGCAATCCATTTGGCTCAGTTGTTCTATTTTTTAGTAGAGAGGGAGGTCTCACTTTTGCTCAATGCAAAAGCTTAAGCAAAAAGTCCATGAGCTCAAGCAATCCACCTGCCTCAGCCTCCCAGAGTGCAAGGATTACAGGCGTGAGCCAAAACTTTATTTTTTATGAGCCTGACAGTTTGGGGAATTACTGATCAGGTATATTGTGGAAGGTCCCTCAGATAGGGTTTA